>DWEM01000100.1:0-25638 GCA_018245935.1 Agara belti belti
AAAAATTGTATTTTCCCAAATGAGTATCAACATAATATTTTATCTCTGGGAGGGATAGGAAAGGATCGGCATCGAAATACAAATCTTACTGAAATCCTATTGATGAGTTACATACAATATAAATTAAACTAGAAATATATTTATGTGTACCTATTTCACACTTATGCTAATAAATGATAGAGTTATTACAATAAATGTATAAGTACACGCTCAGCTTGATTTCTCTAGAAGCGCGGGAGTTTTCACAGCTGACGGAGCCATTGTTGTTGGAACAACAAGCATGGCGTCATTGTCGTCATAGCCGCTACCGATTGCTCGGCTTACATCACTATTTAATAAAAAAATTATTAATATATTAACGATCTATGACAATCTTTACAATCCATTAGCGTCCCACTGTCAGGCACAGGTCTCTTTTCCAAATACCGAGAGGACGCGGGAGGGGGAAAGGAAAAAGGCGCGCAAATACAAATATCATATATAAGTACCTATATATATGACCGAGACTCGTGCGTTATATTTGTATATAACAACTACTACAAAAAAAGCTAATATTCTTATACGAATTTAATATAAGAAATCAAAAACATATATGTTACGAGTCCTTTATCGAAAAACATTAAATTTAACATTGCAATATCATTCTATTAGGGATGCGATATGTCTCGTTGCCCACTCGTTTATTGTTTGCGCAGTGTACGTACAATACACGAACTGGACATGAACCTGTAAATGAAAATATCTATCATTAAACTGACTGATAACATCGACACGCGTGGATCATTTATTTAATACACAATACCACATTTTTATGCATGTTTCCACGAGTGAACGATAATCATAACCTCTGTACAATGTCGATAATTACGAACGTTATCTTACAGTATACCGGCACTGCTTTGTGAATACAACACGGCTATATACATGCGATCGACTTACGCTCATGAATTTAGTAAATCACTCCACCAATCCGCACTGGAATAACGCGGTAGCATACTCCAGACCTCCTATAATTACAAGAGATTCGCAAGCAGAACTCGAGCGCAAGAAAAGCTTGCAGCCAGCCAATTTTATGAGAATAGAACTCCATACTAGAACTCGTACTGAATACATACATAATAGAACTCCAATACTATAAATGACTAAAAATAGCTTAAGAATCGTGAAAATAACGTTAACTTTTGACCGATCGTGTAACCAAATCGTCGAGATAATGGCGTTGTAATTTGTTTACATAACAAGCGGATAATAAATAGAATTGTACACAATTGAGTGAATCAAATCCTTCTTATAAACAATCCGCCAATTAATTACAAATGAAGAACTGAAGATAACAAAAGACTTTTCAAAATCAATAAGCAGTTGACGGAGAAATCAGTGAATATACATAAAAAATGAACAGAACCTTTTTTTTGTTATGTTTTGAAAAAAATTGTAAATTTCAATTGGCTATTTCATACTAACTAAACATTTTGGGAGCTGACCCACACAGATTGAGAACAAAAGAACATTACATTGCATTTTGATGAATATTCATTACA
The DNA here is from genome assembly GCA_018245935.1 of Agara belti belti. NCBI lineage: Eukaryota > Metazoa > Arthropoda > Insecta > Lepidoptera > Hesperiidae > Agara > Agara belti. Next base: position 1,542 of record DWEM01000100.1, read on the forward strand.
GTGCAAAGTACAGAAATAACTAAAGACGCCATTACGAAATGAAGTACAATACAAAAGGTAACCTCGCAGCGTTATCTCACTTGAGAGCTATTTCTTCCAGTGAACCCAAGAGTATAAGGAAAACAAGAATGTAGAAAGCCAAAGGCGTGCACGTAATAAAATTAATTCCAACATACATAATAAACGTACACAACATACAAATTTATAAAATACATTAATCAAAAAAGCAAATACGGATAGTTAAGAATGCATAGCTAACAATCTGGATAATAACATTCATGTATCTGGTAGCTTGATGAGGCTGGGAATTCCAGACGCTTACAAATAAGACGCTCAAAGAAAATAAGAGGAAAAAATGCACCACGGAATTAATTACGTGACTAAAAACATTTTAAATGATCATTTACTACATACATATTGCTCACAATAGTATTGTCATAGCTGTGCCAGTGATAGTAATATAATTACGTAACATCACGCCTGTATTCCCCGAAGGGGTAGGCAGAGGAGTGTAGTACACCCCCACATTTCACCAGTTACGTTTAAGTCACATAATGGAATAGGTGGTGAGCCTATTGCCATACACCGAGCACACATCCAGACTCCGGGTCACTACTAGAAATTCTAAATTAGAAAAATCCAACACTATCCGACCCGTGATTAGAACCCAGGACCTCCTGATCGGCGGTCGCGCTAGCAACCGCTCGACCAACGAGGCAGTCACTAATATAATTAACTTTTAAAAAGCTAGCATACAAGCTCTGTAAAGGCAATTAACATTTTGTTAATGTTACACCACTTCATAAAATATAACCTACATGGGTAATTCGTGAGTCTGTGTTGTAGTTTACTCTTGTCCGCAGACTGAAAGATTTTAATATCGTAGACTTTCTTAGAATCTTAAGTACTCATACATTTTTTACGTCACGTGTATAGATGTAGATCCTTCTACAGTTTAGTTATATTATAATATTTTAAGTAATGATGTTGACTTTGCGTTATCCTTTAATATTTACCTGCAAACATTTATAATGCAACTTTTTGCATACGTTTTTACATGTGGTTCTTCAAATTGTATTTATATCAGCCATACATATTTTAAAACTTAACGTTCAACAATACGGTTTTTGCTTCTCGTTAATGGATTACGAAGGATTTACTAATTCCGAAAATACGTAATCAACCTGCTTTTATTTACCACAACTTCGTTGTGTTTGTGTTATAACAGATTGATAACAAATAATATTGTTATTATTTACACTGGTTTCACTACAGACGATGTTTGAAATCGGAACTTTGTTTTTGTGTCGTTGTTCCTTTTCAGTTTGATACTAAAACTACTGGCAGGAATAACTGAAATTCGCCATCGCAGTGGATTAGAGATAAATTAGCGTCTGAAACAGTAATTCCTCTATCAGAAGCAATCCACTCGTGGCCTTCTGAATCATTGCTACTGGTGAGATTCTTGAGAAAACAATATCACCTGCTCAATAATTATTTTCAATATTTCGATCCACTTAGACATATATAGGCTAGGTTCGTTATTCCGATGCAGTTCGTGCGTTGTAATTGTACTGCATTTCGAGTGAGTCATGAAGCTCAGTTCCTGGATTCGTTACCCGTTGTAGTTCGACTTAATGTAACCATTTAAAATTTTCAAAATTATGGATTTTACAGTCTCCTTTAATGCTATTATTGTGACTAAGAAGGGACATGACACTGTGGCTATATTCAATCTACGTCGATCCGCTACGGTACGTAAAACTGCAAACATTAAAATGTAGCAAGAGAAATAGTCTATTTTTGTAATAAATAAATTTGTAATTTTAATTATACGTATTTGGCAATGATATGTAGCATACCAATTTTTTTTCGATTCTTTTATTGGTCCTCTGCTGGACCGGGTCTCCTCTCATAGTGAAAGGATTTTGAGCGTAGCAATATTATCTGTGAATTGTTAATTTTCGGTTCATATATCAGGCCCTGCTAGTGTTACAAAACTACCGATGTCATATAAAACCTAATGTAACCATACGGTTTTCCTCAATAATTGCAGAGAGTATGATACGGAGTATATTTCGCGTTGGGCTCGCATTTAAAAGGTTATCTGTTCCATAATAAAGCATTATCACAATTATGTAGGTCAAGCGACCTCCTCAGTGATTATGCGTATCTGCGAGAAAAAAGCAGAATATATCCATCGAACACAATTGGGATCAAAGATATTTTTTTGTATATTCCTCGTATTATGGAATATATAGTATACAATATTATTTAGAATAATTTGACACCTGCCTCAATCTCTCACCGTCCACCCAGGGTTGACTGACAGAAAATGCCATTAGGCATTAAGTTCGCCTTTTGTTGCTTTTATTTTATAGAGGTGTACATCAAAGAATAAATAAATAAATGCCTGATATTTTATATACATATAGTGAGTACATGTAACAAGGACTGTTTTGCGAATGAATCGACGAGCTATATGTTAGTTGTTCTATGACTGTACTACAATGGGATATGAGTGGCCTGGTGTAATGTGCCTGTAAATGATGATGCAAATGACAAAAGTAATATATTTTAAAAATATAATTTACTTCAGTTATCTTGATTTGAATTCGTTTTTGAAATTCCACTAACACAGCATTATTCTCGTGTGGTATGTTTTGTAGGAACTATTATTATAAATTATTTCAATACACGTAGCGCCATCTAGTAGCTACAGATTTAACTAATCCGTTGTTTGTATTATTTTTACAATTCTGTTATCAGACATAATATTTATTAAAGATTGTAATAAATCTTTATCTTGTAAAGGTCTAGTTCATAGTTCTTTAAATTATTAATTAATTCGAGTTCTAATAATAATATTAATGTGAATGGTATTAACGATTTCTGTTATGTATTCTTTCAGGACATGCGATTAATTTTAAGCGAATAATACAAAAGTTTCATAGCGCATTTGTTCCCGAACAATTTTTTATACTGCAAATATAACCACAGATAATGTAACTAGTGTTTTACATAATCAATTTTTTAAATCCATAGAAAAATGATTATGATCACAAGAGTCGAATGTTTTAAATGTTTATAAAACATTACATTGTTGTTACTTCGTGACGGCAGTGTATTATGTGTATTATCACAACAGGTACTTAGAAATAATGATAACACAGGTCAGTTCCTTATCACGCGCGTTCGATAGTTCTAATACCAGGTAATACAAGATTACGCTGCTTATGATAACATATCGAAATTATTAAATTTATTTTTATATACCGTGATAAAACTGTTATTATTATGTAATTCATAACTCATCCCAAAAAGCAGCTGCAATATATAGCTGTAAAGCAGGTAATGTCTACATTGAAAATAAAGCACTGTAGCAATAAAAGCATAGACACAAATAAATATGGACGTGTCTATAATTTCTATCTCTCTATCTATCTTTATCTTTCTATCTTTTCTGCTATTACTAAAACTACGTATAGACATTGTAGTGTATAGGAGTTCGAGCTGAATAGTAATACGGTTGACAGAATGTATTTTTTGGATAGATATTTTGGATTTTTTCGATAAAAGTAATTAGCTATCATTAAAGGCAATCATCTTTCCTCTCGTCGTTATTTTTTTCCTATTTTCATTTTCACATTTCTGTCACACGGCAACCTAGCTCCCTTCCCCTTTTTATCGGAACTCTCTCAGTCTCCTCTCTGTTACGTTCCGTTACATTATACGAATGTATGTTAAGTAAATATCTATGATATTTTTAAACTGAATAAGGCTTTTGGTTTAACTTTTCAATTGTAGGTATATTGAATACGTGCGTTATAAGAAAATATATAAAATACGTCGGTAATACACATTTGGTTTCATACCGAATATAGTAAATAAATTAAGTAGGTTACGTAAAGTACTTTAAGTAAGTAAGTATATATATAAATTAATTTCAACCTTTTGATTAATTATAAAAAACATTGTATAATAAGACCTACGTTTGTTTTTATGCGCTACATGTAATTTTATACTATTTATTGTAGAGAATACTTTATCGAAGGTACTTATACATATTATTGTAATGGATTCAAAGACACGGGTAGATTTAAATTAATTATTACCTTATTTTGAAAAAACAAAACTTGTTTTATGTTTATCAATAAATTACATTTGCGTAAAAGTAATTAAAATATCAATTAAAACTATAAATTTAACGCAACATATCAAGTCTTATGCGACCGGCAGTACCTGAAAATATCGTTGCCATATACGTGCATGACATACAATGTTTACCTAGCGTTTACCGTTGTCGCCATTAAATTAATCATGGCCAATACCGTATATATTCTGTTGTTTTGGTGAAAGGAATTCTCGTACTTGCTGATTCATCTTGAAATGTCAGCCGCGTTTAATTTGTTTTTTTGTTGTCGGTTGGATACGTTAATTAGTGTTTGAGCGACATCTAGTGTGGACGCGGCATAACTAACTGCTAGCAATCGCCCTAGTTCAAAGGAGTGAAGATAACTTCAGTCATTGTAACCAAATTATAACGCGAATAAACAGTTATTACTATTTAATAATAACGACCTTCATTGAGAATTCCTGATTCCATTTCCACACAATATCGAAGTACTGAATATTATTGGTAATCGCAAAACCTACAAAAATCAAACTATTAGAATCGAATATGTTTTTACGGCGCGTAAATTTTTAAGCGGACAACATTGCACTATTTAATATTTCATACGGTTTTTATCGCTTGTTACCGGTTTTAATCGAATTCCATTCTCTGTTAGGGCTTTCGCTTTGAGTTACTCTTCTGCAGCTCAGACTGTAACGTTAATAGTAAATCTGAGTCGCGGTAGTAATCTGCTTTTAACAAGATTTAAGGAAAGTTTTCCGACAACCACGACGTAAACAACGTGGCCACGTGCTCGCTACCACTTCCATAATTGAATTCGGTATTTCAATGCTAGTTATACGTATTAATCCATAATCAATTCCTATCAAATTTGCATTATGAGTTAGAATTAACTTAATGTATATGTAACGTGCAATGAGAAAGTAGGTAGGTTGAAGTTTTACCGTTTCGGTTCTCGCGTAACAAATCAGAAGACCAAAATAAACTATGCTCTAAGCTAGAATTTGCAATTTGGGAAGGACATAAATTATAATGTATATTCATAAACATCGGTTCAATGACCCGGGAGCGTCGATTGGGCTGTCAACACGACAGCCTAGAGACAGCATTCTAATGAATCTTGATATCTTCTATGAAGTAAGATAGATTGTTTGCTCACTTGTTCTCCGTACCGATGTGCTTGTTACACTGAATTACAATTAATTAAATCGCATTTCTACATTCAATTCCTTTTTGTATACGGTTCTGGTAGTGACAGTTGTACAGAAAGTAAATATTTTTAGTTTCAAAACGCTCGACGTTTTTATTTTCGTACCTCGCCAAAGTTAGAAATAAATTGATTGTACTATTCTTGACATACCCGAACAGATTGTATGCTCAATACATAAATATTTATTTTTTTTAATAAAATAGTGAATAATAAAGTCCATAGACACGTTTATCTATATAAAATGAGTTAAAGCATTAAATGTGATTAATAAAATCATATAAAATAAGTGAGGTTAATAATGATTAGCTGCATTACAGAACGAAAGAAGACATAGTACGTAATAATTATTATATTAAAATGTAAGCCACTGAGGGTTTCCGACAAGGATAAATGATTATTATCTTATTAACCAATCAATAACCGGATCTGCACGGCTTATTTAATTCATATAAATAACATTAAACGTTGTAAACGTTACGTAATTTTACACCTTGTTTCTTATGAAATTTCAGACACTCGAAAAGATCATTGAACATAATCATCACCATCGTCATCGTCATACCGTCACGCCAGGTCCCTAACGGGGTAGGCAGAAAGCACCGAGTGCCAAATGTCTCTATAATTCAACATAATATCTACAATAAGTAAACATCTGACTGATACATATCGAGAAAGCCAAATAGCTTAGTTAAACCGTAGTGAGACGCTTCCTTTTGTTTATAATTGCAACGAAGTCATGCGCGCGCGCAACCGCGCGGAACGTTGCAACATCGCCCGTTGCGTGCCTGTAAAGGTGCCTTTACACATTTTTAATTTTCCATGTAAACGTTGCGCGGAGCTCGCCACTATGCAGCCAGCTCTATAGGAGCTTTAACTGTAATCTGTGGTAGATTTGTTCTCTAAATTGTATTCAATAGCGTCAAAGTTGCGAGTACTAGGACTCGGAGCACGGAGTTTATTGCTGGAATACGAACGTAATCTCAAACTGCATTGCTAGCTAGGAGTGGATTCGGAAACTGTTAGTTGATTTCGTGTTCGAGTTGTAAAGAAAGTGGTCGAAAGAAACAAAAAAAATTACATAAATTATGATAGACTATATAGGTGACAATAAATAAATGTGGATGTAAAAGTTAGTAATAGTTAAATGTAAAAATGTATTGACTCACAATACTTAAATAATATAACAAAGCTCCTGCAACATAAAATCAAAAGATTTATCATATTGATTTTAGATAATCATTCGAAAATTCGCATACCCAATATACATATTTTTAAGTAAATCCCTTAATTTCCACGCGAACAAAGCGTGCGTTCGACTGCTTGGTCATAGTTAATGCTTATACATAATAACTATATTTTAGATTTCGAATAAATTAGTTATAATCACAACTCAATTTTATACGGTGGTAATTAATTTATAGAATCTGCGTCCGGAGCAGAACGGATTGATATAAAATGAGTCAACAGTGGTATTTAGTGAACCAGATTGATGTAGGTGTTGGCGTCTAAATCGTTATTGCAGGCACGGTTATGTAACTACTTACATCACTGCGCTGGAGCATACAGATGAATACATTGAACGAAAATGACCTCCTTCACCATTCCATAGTTTTGATGACATAAACATAAGGGTGAGATAACGTTTAGATATCAGTAAATGAATAGATAATAAAAATAATAACACCTAACTTTACATATATATAGAAATAGGTACTGTGATTGTACAATTTAAACATATGTTTTACCGATTCGTTTCTGTTCCGCAGATATGGAAGACGAATGCTACCCAGCAATACCGGCCAGTGCGTGGCGAAGCAGGCGGCGGTCCAGCGACTCCCCACTAGAAGTCAAAGCAGAACCGAAGTCGGAACCAGAGTCTCCTGCGTCCTCCTGCCCGCCCTCCCCCACCCCGGGCACACCGGTCACTCACGTCGATTACGTTATTGATCATACGGTAAGCGCCCTATATTATAATAATTCTTTTATTTACCAATAGAAGGCGCTGATATATTATTTTTCACATTTCGCGCATTTTCACTAGACCGTGGTCACATCTTGTAGATGATGATATTAGAATCCCGCTAATAATATTTATTTAGTTTCGTAGTATTTGTTAAAGAATGGTTAAGTCCAGTATATAGTGGTGTTATTCGTAAGTAATGAATGTCATGACATCGTCATTAGTAACAAGAAATGAGTGCTTTGCTCCGTTATCTTCTTACTTGCCACTTATAATGAAATAATAAAAAAATACAATCAGTTACAACATCAGGCAAAGATGCCTTTAATAACCTGTCATAACGTATAAAAGTTACAAAATATCGACAAAAAATAGAATCAAATGTTTTTATGTTCATGATCAATAAAAAACCTTCGTGAATGCTCAATCGTGATCGGCTGAATTTAATACCATGCCTAAGCATTCCATCGTCACGGGAAAAGCAAGTAACTCGGCGCCACAATACAATATTCATCCCGTAACGATGATTCGACAAAACGCGGGTTCATTAGAGTTCACATCGCTTGAATAACTCACTTCGCAACTTTCACTGTAATCCGACCTTTTAAAATTGCACGATATTTTATTTCGGATTCTCGTTAAAGCAGCGGTAATTACACATGACGGTAATTATGTACGAGCACGAAAACTTGGGGAGCGTTTCGCAAGAGAGCGCTTGACGTGCGGTGTAGGGCTTGCCCCGTCAAGTGCATTCGATGGCATTGGTGTCCATTAAAAATTCGGAATAAATTGTCAGCTTTCATTAATTTATTTTTCTCGTCGCCATTGCTTTTTTACCATTTCTCGTTTCATCCATCTTTCATGTGAACCGCCACATGATGGGTTACGTAAATTCATTATTAACTATAATTATAGTCATGATAATTTTCTTATTACTCGTACTTATTTACTTATTTTTTTTTTTATGACTATTTTGACTCCAATTTAGGAAGCTCAGAGTAGAAGACCACAGCGTTTAGCCGGAAGATTTTTATTATTATTTTCGCTCAATATATCCGAATAGGGTTCAATGACTCCTTAACTTGTCAAACCGTTGTATATTTGAAGGTAGAACTACGTAAGTTCGTATATGAAGCAGACAATGATACCTATGCTGGTACTTCCAGACGGGAACTATCCACATGCCTCAAGCGGTGCTGCAGAAGGTGGGCGCAGCGGGGGTCCCGCAGCTGCTGCTGAGCGCTGCGCCTCGTATCGCCAATTCGCTCAACAATAACAAACTATCCATCAAAGTCACCTCCAGCTCGGGGACATCAGGTAATAGAATCGAACTTGCCTTCCGTTTTGTTCCAACTCAACTTATACGATGCTTAGCTGCAATCGGTTCACCCACAAAGTATATTTCTTTTACATTCATTTAAGTGGGCCGAAATTTTGCAAAAAAATTATTTAATATGCTAAATAATAACACACGTATCACAAGTACCGTTATTAGCGAATAAATTAATCTCATTTGAGAACAACAGTACTTCCCTACGTAAGTCATACGTCTACTCCAATTACATACGACTACGAGACGTGTACGTTTACGATGTTTGATAAAAAACTGGACTGTGGTTTTAGTTATACCCGATATTTACTCGAGTTGCCGCTTTCTTCCTGTCAGACTAAGAAATAGACGGCGCCACTGTTGCGTTTACGAAACCGGAGATTCAGGTTCAGTCGCGCATCGAACATTATCTAGATTACATTCAAATATGAAACAATAGTAAACACTGTAATATATAAAAATACGCTGTACGCTTTATAGGGGACATCATTACTAGTTTACAATTAAGAGTCATACAATCGTCAGTCATACAGATTATACGAAAACGATGCAATACTGCGCTTTCTTGCATACTCTGAAACGATTTGTACGTGAAAATCTAACCCTTCGACTTTGTTCTGAGTGTTTAAATTAAAATTTTAATTACTGGAGTATAGTAATCTATAGTAGTGTACCTACTCTATGCAATATAAGTGTGTTGGTTGATATTGGGCCGACTTGTATTATCAGGTTTCAATCTGCCCCCCACGCCGCCGTCGTCTCTCTCCTCGTCAGACAGCGAGGGCGCCCTGTCCCCCGAGCACGAGGCGTCCGCGCCGCGCGCCGCCGCCGCCGCGCCCCCGCGCCGCGCGCACCTCTACGTGTCTCACCATTCGCGACAACCGATCAACACACCGCTTATAAGCAGCCAACCGGTCAGTCCAGATAACCCTCTCAGCGCATTTAAGAAAACTGAGTTGACACACATGCAAATAGTCCATCCGATGGTGAATGCTCACCGCCGTCTATGGATATTTCCAATATCAGACCTGTCACCAGCGTCGGCCTGAAAAATTCTGTTCTTGTAATGCTTCTGGATATCCGCCGAAACCAGTTTTTCCGGTAGTAAATAACTAGAGAAATGGTCAAAGATTATGTAATTGAACTTTGATCTATAATATCCACACACGCTCTACATTTTCCGTCGGGGGGTGGTTTGATGGAAAACCTTCGTGAAAATAATAAAATCTATAGATGTAAAATTGTTTCTTTCTGAGTGTGAAAATAATTGCTGTCCAATTATCTTTGTAAATCTATCAAAGCAAAATGTTCCTTTATGAATTAAGCAGGGCTCTAAATTTAATTAATCACCATTTGCAAATTACAGAAGGGATCAACAGGAACTCTGTTGTTGACTGAGGAGGAAAAACGCACATTACTGGCCGAGGGGTACCCCGTCCCTACTCGCCTACCGCTCACTAAGGCCGAAGAAAAATCTCTCAAAAAGATTAGGAGGAAAATAAAGAATAAGGTAAAATCAAATTCCAAGTCTAGCTTAGTTACTATAGACACAATTCAAATATTACTGTAGCATTAAAGGATTGTTAAAAAACTTGCTATTTTTTTCTTACAGATTTCAGCTCAGGAGAGCAGACGCAAAAAGAAAGAATACATGGACCAGCTAGAAAGGAAGGTTGAGATTTTAGTATCAGAGAATACCGACTACAGGAAGAGGGTGGATACCCTCGAACAGAAGAATGCGAGTCTTCTTAGCCAGTTGGCAGCTTTACAAGCGCTGGTGACGAGGGGCGCTAGGAAGTGATGGCATCAAACAAAACTTGACGTCATGTTCCACTCTCATTAACACAGGGATTACTATAGATGACCTTCTGCAACCTAAACGTTAAAGATGCGTAGACAGTCCCTTAATTTAACGTCACTTATTAAATTAGATCCGATGTTGATTCTAATTTTACAGCGGCTGACTTGCTATTTGTTCGGTTATTTTGCGTTGGAGGAAGCGTGGTGAAAACAAATCTAGTTGCTCTTAACAGTTCAGTGCTGCACTGAGCGGAGATCTGTCGAACTTTCTGGAAGTCGAAACTGGTGATCTTGTTGTGGCACTTTTACCTGATGTTCCTTCTTGTGCAATGCAAGAATTGGGGCTTTCTGTTAATTGGCGATTTCAATGGACCTTAACCCTTTCCATTTTGGAGACCCCAACAACGCAACGTTAAAGATATTGTGAAGAACTGTAGAATGGAACGGTGGAACGGAGATTGATTTGAGACGAAGATATGCGAGAGAGTATTTTTATTTTTCCTATTTATGATTCAATCATTGTCTAACTTAAAGCTGATATCTCACTAGCGTTCGCCGAGCGTGAACCGAGAGTCGCTGGCAAAGCGCTCAAGCTCCAAGGACACCAGTGGTATATCGGCCTAATACCCACTACATCCATTCTATAGTGACTCGTAGATTTGTTTCCACGACGCTTCGTTACAACAGAACGCGTGCAGTATTGTAGCCCGTTGCAGTGAACTTGTAAACGCTAATCTGTTAATATTAATGTTTAATTAAGGCTGTGAGAAATTTTTGAGAAACCGTGACCGCGATTCTCACAGTGTGATGGCCGATGGAAAACGTAAGAGAAAGGTCCCTACTTTTCAGAGTGTTATTGTATATTTGTAACGTGTATTTTGGATGTAATTTACATTTATATCATCGACCGTAGGTATCCAAAGGAGAGGACCGTTGAAGTTTGAGTGGTTGCTCATCGTACTTGTTAGTAAATAGGTATTTTGTGGTGCTGGATTCGTTATACCTGCATTTCGATTTTAGGGTATACCAAGTGTCGAGTGCCACGACGGATATTTATTTACACGACTCCGCGCCGCGTTCGCGTCGCCGCGTCACGACATTCCGGGGTTTTAGATAAATGTCTATAGTTATTTACGCGTGCTGTTTGAAATCTCGTAATATATTATAGAGCGCCGCGAAGGCGAGATACGTTTAAGTCTTATTATGTGCGTGTTTTTTTATTAAAATGTGCAATTAGGTTAAGGTTTTATAATTGTTACCCAAGGCGTGCGTATTCGCGATACGCCGCCGTGTCTACGAGCAAGTCGATTCGCTTACTTTTCATAATAATTTTTCTTGAAACAGTTCTTGTAAATCGCATCGTATAATGTAATTGGCCTGAAGATTTCGCGTCGCTCGCTTTGCGTCGCTGGCTGGTAAGTTGCGTGAAACGGAACACCTCAATGGACCACGTGGTCCGCGGATGGTGGGGAGGCCGCCGCGCTTCCGACGGGGCGTTCGTCAAAGCGACGCGTTTTCGCGTTATCGGGAATCTAAGTAGCATAATACGTAAGACGGCCGGCTGGCTGGTCTTACCGTTAATATTGAATTCCGTGAATTTGCATTTATAGCGAAGTGTGTATCGTCCTAGAGATTTTTATCATGTGTTTAAGGTAACTTTTAGATGTATTCACGATACGGAAGTATATAAAGACCGTTGTGTGTGACAAATGTTTTCGGTAATGTCTAGTCTATCGTACGGCAGGCGCGGTCTCGTTGTGGAGGCCGCCGATGTGACGCGTTAGCTGTATCCCAATTCATACTGCGCTCAATAGATCGACAAGTACAAATAATGGCATACCTTCGACGAAAATAATATGTACAACTAAAGCTCTATGTATGTGTACTTAGCGGTACAAGGTAAATTCGCTTCCGTTTGCCCAAAAATGCGCGGTTTGCTCTTACTCAGCGTAATCAGCTCGCCATGTTGGTTTTTGTGTTCTAAACGTGTATAATTATGGCAATATTTATTGTAATAAATCGTAAAATTTTTTTCGTAATATTCAATCTATTCTGTTTCTAACGCTAATCAATTTGCTGAAAGATAACGCGTAACCAGTATCCGGGTGATATAGAAACCGGAGCGTTTATTACACGCAATGTTTGTTACACATCGTAAAATGTCGAATCTCGCATGCATCGCGTTTTTTTTTAAATATATTTTCGTTACGGTCTTGCCGTCGGTTACTTTTGGGCATACGTTGAGTTGCGGCAGCGGCTTGTTTGCCCACAATTGTAACAAACATTCTGTTCACTAAACATTCCATATCTTCGTAGGAACATGAGTGACTTAAAGTGTGCTCGAGTACTTACATCTAATGTTTAACTTAATGATATCTAACGTCTCTTCGTGTACAAATCCATTACCTGTCTATCTTAAATTATATTAATGTTGTAATTATGACATATTAAGAGCTATTTTAATCTTTTAAAAGCATAATCGTAATGGCTGTCAATGTTTTCTGGATACTTATATCTTTATTGCGACGTATCTGTCACCGTTATATACAACATGTTAGTATTTTACTATGTGTGCAATTATTATGTTCTCTTTTACATCATTAGAAGTTCTTCCTATTTAGGGATAAGGAAATGGTCTATTTATATCGCGCCGGAATGTAATATATCGTATATAGTGCCCCGGTATAATCGGGATAATTTTTAAAAGAATTTATTGAGATATATTTTAAGAGATTTTTTCTAATGAAATTTTAGAAATACATATGAAATATATATATAACTATATATATATGAACACTGTTTTACGTGTATCTATCGCTATACGATTTAGATATACTAGTTTAGTATATTGTTAGTACGTACATATATATATATACTGATGATTGAGAAAACTGCATCTCGTTCTGTCTGACCGTTGTCGGTTTACCAATATTGAATGAACGGCGAGGACGAGGCCGTACACGGCGACGAGACAACCCTGTACTGTTACTACTAATATAATAAAGAAGTATTTAACGCGTAGTTAATGTATTAAATTCCTAATATGGCATTTACCGTCTACAAAAGAGTGATTTAATTGAACGACTTATATAAATTTAATGTTGTAGTGGATATTTTAACTTATGGAATTAATATATATATATGTCACTCGTAGAAACGTCTACGCGCGGGTCTTCTTTGACACGCACGCATAGGTAGGTACATGTTATAATCGTTTATAAAATGCCAAACGTACACTCCTGAACACACGTTAGTAGTATAAAAGCACCAGATGTTGGGTGACAAAAGTGCGAGGTACATTCGAGATTTTTATATAGAATTAAATTATATAAACGCCTGCGTACTGGCGATATTTTAAAGAATATTTACTACGATAGATAGAGTGAATTGTATATTTACAAGAGCTCGAATGGGCGGCGCGCGGCCCCGTGCGCCCGCGGCCGTGAGGTTTGTTATACATTTGAGGTGTAATTTTATTGATAGTTTTATATGTTAAAACTATTCACTGTTACCTTGAGTCATGATTTGTTAAATCGTTTGTTTTATTATTATTTTCCAATGACATTACGGATTTCCTGTCACCCTTGAGCTAATAAAGCGTCAGATAATGTACACCGGTTGTTTTATTTATATCGAACACCCTCTAACATACCCTAACCCTAACACTAACACCCTCTAACACAAGCTCTAATTTATTGCTTAAATTTAGACACCAAAATCTTGGGGCCTGTGCTTCTTGCTGTATCTAAAATTATTCCATATTATTCCATATTATGGTTTTTTATAACATGGAACGAATTGATATTTCTGTTAAACAGCTGACAGTCGCTGAATTGCTCTCGCTTGTCGAACATGAGCAAAAAAACTACTGATTGCAGCAGATTGCAGATTGCAAACTACAGATTGAAAGCAATGATTTAGAAATATATAACATTCCAAAAGAACCAACTATATGTCCTTACAAGAGCCCTTGAAAGTTCAATGTTCTAAAAGCCATCGCCATTCCATGACCCTCATTCAGTAATCATATTATATTCATTAGAACAAAGGAGTTGGCAGGGACAAGTGTTGTCAAAAGTAGATTATTGAATTAGGACATAGAAGAGATATCGAAACCGTTTGTACTGCCCGTGTTATTAACATATAGGATATTTTAGACCTTTGAAAGTAAGTGCATCAAATTTAAATGAAAGATTCTCTTACGTATATATGTATTTACATAATACATAGGGCCCAGGTTTTGAATAAAAACAAATTCATTCGTACATATATAACTTATGTTTATTCTTATAAAAACGTCACAGAAACGATAATATGACGGAGTTTATAAAATCCAATTGGAGACTAGATTTACTACAGAGTAAACTGAAATTTTGAAAATACATTCATGGAAGTTGTGTATCAGTCTTTTATCAAACACCTGTACTCGTATTTAGGTACATTGAGCAGCTTTTATGCAATATTAAAAAAACTGATCCGAATTAGCATTCCGTAAAAGAATAAAGCTACAAAACTGACATAACTAATAACTATAGTTGCTTTTTATTGTTACAATATAAAAAGAACTAGTACAAAGTCAACGGGACGAAATATTTTTCGTCGACATAAAATACGTAATGTAAAATTATTCAATACAAGGCACGTGTAAACATTTAGCACCAAAAAGCACATCGCTCAGTATATCCGTTATTCGACAACACAATACGATCGGTAGTATATAACACGTAGACTTCGTCGATATGTACTAAAAGCAGTCACATTTCAAAAAGTCACACATTCGTCTCTCAAAGCGTTATGAAGACCTTCTTTTTTGCCATTATGTGAGCAATAATGACCCATAGCGCCGTGCCCCAGACCGCTTCTATAAGTCGTATAGAGTGCGTTCTCATGTCTGGAATACGCCAGTGGAAGGGGAACAGGTGAGCGCATATAGAATGTCCCACGTACAACGCTATAGCGTTCAATCCCGGTGCCCTAAACGGACCTCCGGCCCATATTCTCCACGCATCGGTGAACGTGTAGCAGATGCTGAGCAGCGCTAAAGATACCGCCGACGTCACCAGAACGAACGACATAGACCTGAAATGTGAATTGACGCCTGATTTTAATGGAAGATTTGGCAAACAATATACCATATTAGGTGTATATTATGTTCATGCATTAAGCGAGCAGCGAGCGTGAAAATGTACTCCATAATATAAAGTGCTGGGTCTCCACCGAACCAAAATTGTCTACTTTTGTGTAGTATACTCTTCAGTTTGTTTCTTTACAGAAGTTCTTCAACTCGCACTTGATGTATGAAGGTTTTGAATACGTTGACTAGGAATTTGAGTGCGCGCTTAAAAACTGTGTTATAAATTCCTGTTACCAAACGTAACAGTTTTCTGTTTAAGCCGTATTGATAATCTTAATTTGTCATTTGCTCGTTAGAAATATTTTAGTATTGTCCCTGTTTCTATAGGTACTCGGCTTCTCGGTAAATCGAATATTCTATTCCTCCTCGGGGCTAATCTCAACTTTCTCCACGCCCAACCAGTAGTGATAATTTGAAAGCCAACTTCAGAATATCAGAACTACTAAGCTCGTTTTAAGCACTTGTTATAAAAAATATGCGCGAATGTCATTCTGGTTTATCTGAACAGTGTTTTGAGTGAATGACACCTGGATTTATCGCTCGGATAACTTATGACATGGAATGCAAAAAATATCGTTGATTATATATGTCGAGAGAGATACCAAGTCGAGTTAAGACATTCTGTATGTATCATTGAAATGGTCGCTAACGTTATCTTCAGCCCAAAACACATCTGACATTATAAATAAATGTTTCGTGGTCGCTACTTCAACAGGCACCGCGTCATGCATTATCAAATATTATCGATATAGGGCTTTTCCATCTTATGATATAATATCATACACAATTCTCTTAATCTACTCAACGAAATTTGAATTTCTACCTTACCTAACTGGGTGACACGGTAAAATAAATGTTTTACCTACCTATACATAAAAATTGGTAGTAAAATAGCATTAAGATAATGCATTTAAACAAACAGTAAAACAAATGGACATTCATTGAAATCGAAAAAATTCCAAAAGTGCCGTTTTACACGTTTCTAATAATCGCATTTAAAATTCTATGGTGCTTTCGATGCGTAACAATAAATTAAAATAACGTACCAAAGATTTTTATTGATCGGGATAACGCCGTGCTCCCTGGAGAAGCCGGCGAGCAGCGCGCCGGCTAACGCGAACACTAGAGCCCAGGCCAGCCAGCGGGACACCCGGGCCTTATGGGACCGTTGCAATAACACTGTTGCACCTGCCTGCACACCTAATAGGGCTTGTACTGCTGATGTGAGACAACCTTGACAGGATAAAAAAGAATCTATTACAGACAAACCATGCTATCATCTGTCACTTCTGCCAATAGAACACGACCTCCGAGCTAACGATAACTGATAACTGATAGTTTTAAGAAATACAATACCTATAGAAATACCTTTTACTGGTTCTAGTTTAATATTAAAAAAGGCATCAAGTTTCATTTCTTACAGTTATTGTCTCAATATTGAAACTACATAGTATAAACATTCTGTTTTTGTCAGGCTTTATATCGTCAAGTCGTGGTACGTTACAAGATTTTATTAATAGTAATGTCAATATATAAAAGGATAAATAAACCCAACATCTTAGAAAAAGAATCAATAAATATTATTGGAACATGAAGCAGTAGGTACAACGGAAATAATCTTGGAGATATTAGAAGAGGTACGTAAAATTAAGTTATTTATACCTAACAGTCCCTCAGGGTCAATAGGAGGCCCTCCATAAACATGCCTGGCGTCGCTATTTTGGAAGAGATGAGATTCTCCCAAAAGAAAGCGATCGATAAATCCAGCTGCTCCTCCGCTACACTCAGGTGCCACCCAATCATCATGTTTTCCACCGGGACCGAGATACCCACTGAAAAGACGACAAAAAATTAAGCAACATTTTGTTTATGGACTTAGACTATTAATGTATTCGGCCACTGACAGGTTTCTAACATTAAATAAAGAAAATTGGTATTCGCTTTGTTGTATACCTATATAGTTTTCTATCTTAATAAAAAACTGGCCCAAACTTTTTCATGTTAATACATACATACATACCCTTGCCATTAATAAGCAAAAGCGATACAGGAAAACTGGTAAATCAAAAAATTTGGATACATTACATACAACAGGTGGATGTATTCCCACGTAGTGATCATGAACCAAATTATATACTCACGCAGGACATTCAGGGTCGTGAATGGTGAAGGTGATAGCGGTATGCAACCCCACCAAAACTCCTGCGAGAACCCAGCACCACACGCACGATAAAACATCCTTCAATGCTTGACCACAGGCTCCCTGAAATGAATTTAATTTACTGTAAAATCACATATAGAAATTAAGAACGACTTCAGATCAGCGTCTCTGTGTTAAAAGTAACTTACGCTTACCCTAGGCGGTGTGTAGTATTTGGGTGCGGTGAGAGCGTAGAACCCGGCAGCGACAAGATAAGCGACGGCCAATCTCTGTAGCACCCCGAAGATTCTGAGCTCATGTAACATGTTCGACCCGTAGATCGTATTCAGGGAGACGCCGATAAGGAACATCATGCAGGAGCGCTGAATGTAGAAAATATTTCACACGATAAATGCTATGCATACCGCACAAGCGATATAATTTATATACCATCGAAAGTTTGGTAATTTCATCATGATAGTCAAAGTATCATGAAATTTAAGAAACGAGAGACGCAAGTGTCTTGTCTCTGAATAACCAGAAACTAGATCAGGATCAAAGCGATCAAAGCGATTTCATGAAAATGCAGATTGCATTTTCCAGTTTGTGTTTAGTCGAAAAGGCATATACTTTCAAACAGGTTACAAATAGATCAAGATAAAATGCCATATCAGAATGACAATAAAATTCTGGGAGAAATTACTTTCGCTCATTATTTACAAGTCGTGACATTACATGCATTGTTCTAGATGAACCATACTCATTATCGCACTGAAAAGAAACCGGACCACATCCGTATATTTACTCTAGGTCACTATGAAACTACTAATGACGACATTAGACTATAATGAAATCACAATAGTAAGATATCTTTGTTATACATCGAAGCGTTTAATGGTCGGCCTTCATTCAGTCAACCGTCGTAAATGAGTAATGTACGACGTGCTATAGCAATAGTCTGGAGGCGATAGTAGGACGGGATGGAGAGAGTTCCGATGCGTCATCACGCAAGCAGAATTTCCAATGAAAAATGTTGCAAAAACTCATTCATTTATTATGCGCATGGTGCACGGGCCGAACGACGCGATGTAGATAATATCGAGAGTAAATCCCGAGAATAGGGAAGTGACGTAATGAGCATGAAAGTGAACGGGACTGGATTGGTGTTACATATATTATTGGCGAAATTTTGACATCCGACAATTTAAACTTTTCACTGTACAAATAAGGGACATGAGAACATGAATATAAATGACGAGAATATAAAACACGCAGTAACAAAACATTCCAAAAACAATTTTGTTTCCGTTTCTGATACAATTATTTCTTTGATTTCTGTGTTAACAATTTGGGGATCATCATTGCTTTTTAAATTTATGTTCACGTAACATATACGTTCAGAAAACTTTAAGACTATCGACTTGACTGAACATAACTGTAAATGCTAACGACCGCAATAATAAACTTACGGTTAACAAATAACTGTAACCCTTACATAACATCTAAAGGTTACCCGTCGGCTTATTCACCGCATTGTTAGCAAACACTCGCAGAACCAGTTCGTATGAGAGCATTTGCGTTTATATAACGATTGCGGGCCAATACCACTGGGAGCCGCAGCTCTCGCGAGACTTGAAAGTCGTTATCAATAATTTACAATTTAATTACTCCGCGGATTTAATTGCTGTTATAAGTTAACTCATTGTTACATTCTTTTACTGGCATAGACTTATTGAACTGGTATTTTCAACGTTCAAGAGAAGATTATATATCGTTCACTATCCAATTGAAATTGTGTTTGTTTAATTTTCTCTATTTCCGTGAAAGTTTTGCGTTTTATTTTTCTTTCGGATGCGTAAAATTCGTGCACTGATTTGTGCACTACGAATTCGAATCGAATCACCGCAAGGTTTTTGTTTTTGTGCCAATATTTTTCTTTTACGATTTAGGTAACCCTCACCTTGGAGGTAGTTAGATGCACTTTCCATTACAGAAATGGAGTATTTTGAATTTGCTCAACGTACGTAGGTAGTCCAAGGAAACCTCAGAAATTTCATTCAATATCTAAGACGTAAGTACTAGTTTACAACAATTGATTTTTCAATTCCTCGTTTCCGAATAAGTTAGATACTTACACGGACAATGTGCATTACTATTTTCCAGCGCGGGATGCCCTTTGCGAACGCGCTCTTTACGGATAAGGGGACGCACACCCCCATAATCCAGAGGAAGGCCGGGAAGACCAGGTCACCAGCAGCCAGGCCATTCCACGTGGCGTGTTCCATCCACCAGTAACCGCCCGCGCCGTCGTTCACGAATATCATGAACACTATTGCCATCCTGCAAATAATCACTTTATAAATGAAATTTCGGGTATGTAGTCTCAATCATAGGTAATAAAACTAACATATATTATATTATGCATCTCGTTAGGTCGTGTGCACTTACGATGAATTGCTCTAAAGAAACTTGTTTCCACTCTAGTAAATAATTTAAATTATCAATATTGCGTTTGGTAATACGATTTGGTTAGCAACACCAAGATTTTTAAAATGTCTTAATTTTTTCCGGGATCTCACCCTCTAAAGGTATCCAAGGCTCTTAGCCTCTGCTGTATGGCCAGCTCCTTGTCTCCGTAGCGCATCTTGCCCGTCCGTCTGATCCGTGACATAATCAACTTAACCAATCCATACAAAATCCACACTCCGAACAGCATTCCCAGGAGAAGAAGCACAGCTAGAATTCGATATACATAGAAGATTACATTTTGAAACAAGATTTAATAATGTGTAATAGACAGAACTCTTACGCTCCTAAACGGACTGTGCTTAACTTCAAAAAAGTTCAGATAAACCTAGCCTCCTTAGACGAATATAAGGTATGTAAATATACATGCGCTTGCAGTTTAATACTTGGTTAAATAAGTACGAGTATATAGGCGTAGAACATTAGAACATTTACTCAGATGACAATCAATTGTAAAGTGAATTTTGGGAATACACCCAGATCGTACAGCGATGTAATTGAAAATAACTTATAATTTCCAAAAACTTTTTTCATTCATGTTATGTAAGAAGTATGAGTACGCTATTATAAGGACATATTTGATAATGTTCTTATAAATTAAGTCACACCTAACTGTAAATATTTTTACGCGGAGATTTCTGTACATATGTAGGTAAGTGCGAAAGTTATACTTTATAATTTACGGAATGTGGTGACATTTCTATATCTCTATGTTACTTGGAGAAGCACTCCAAATAATTGATAACATAGATGAGAATTCAACGCGTGCAGATAAAATATGTCAAATTTTATATCAGCTGTGTTTTATTCTGCCATAAGTCGTTAGTGTTATAAGTAGTGTTACAGGGTCCTATGGATCTATAAAAATGAGGCTGTTATTTTTAATTTATTTAATTTATTTAGTACATAATGTTTACAGTGCAAAACTTAGAATAGATCCGTTAGTGAAGATAAATCAGGGATTAGTTAGAGGTATAAAATCGGTAGAGGATGGTTACTCTTCATTCCTCGGAATACCGTACGCACAGGTTGATGTGAATAATCCTTTTGGAGTAAGTAGCTTTTGTGTAACTTTAAGTATGGTCATCGTTGTCTAACTTTAAGTGATGGTAAAATAATAATATAACTTTCATCATAATTCTAAATATGAAAAAATTAAGGTTCTAACCTGATTTGAATGTTTCATTTTGTAGCAATCATTACCACACGTAGAATTTGAGGAGGAAATTTATAATGCATACGATGGGTCGAAGATGTGCCCGCAGGCTAAAGTAAGCCCATATGTACCAAGAG
The DNA here is from genome assembly GCA_018245935.1 of Agara belti belti. Lineage (NCBI taxonomy): Eukaryota > Metazoa > Arthropoda > Insecta > Lepidoptera > Hesperiidae > Agara > Agara belti. The sequence goes on from DWEM01000100.1 coordinate 23,070, forward strand.
CTGCTAGAGCTGACGATGAGATTTTAGATTGCTTAAGACTTAATATTTTTGTACCAAACGAAGCAAGTTCACATAACCCTCTTCCTGTTATGGTTTGGATTCATGGAGGCGTATTTGGAGTAGGAAGCGCTGGTATGTACGGCGTGAGGAATTTAGTGAAAAAAGGCATTATAGTAGTCGCGATAAATTATCGCTTAGGACCATATGGATTTATGTGCCTAGACGTGCCATCGGTACCTGGCAATCAAGGTCTCAAGGATCAGTTTGTAGCACTGCGTTGGATAAGGGAAAATATCAGCTCGTTCGGAGGAAACCCCTATAATATCACAATCGCAGGCCAAAGCGCCGGATCATGCTCCGTTCTGTTACACCTTTACTCCGACAAAGAGAAATTGTTTAACAAAATAATAGCCGAAAGTGGTGTTCCACAAACAGATGGGATGTTTGTTGAGGGAGATATTAACGCCGCACTGAAACTAGCTTATCATCTTGGCTTTAATACCACTAACACTGAAGAAGCATTAAGCTTTCTATCAAAAACGTCACATACATTAGTTTCAGCGGCTACAACCGAGCTTCAGTTGGAATTGAGGCCTTGTAAAGAGAAATCGTTCAGTGGTATTGAAAATTTCGTAGAGAGCGATCCTGTCTCCTTATCCAATCCGAGAAAAGTAAAAAATACTCCGATCATGATTGGTCACACTACCACGGAACAAGCGGGTGGTCTTGCTGATTATGGCGAAGACTATTTCAACAAAGATCCTTTTAGAGAAAAGTTGTCACGGAATTTTAATCTTGACGAAGCAACTTTAGATTCTGCAGCCAATATAGTTAGACATTTCTACGTTGGAGACGAGCCGATATCGCCATCTTTGACCCCACAGTTGGAGCTCTTTGATTCAGATTTTCATTTCGGTCATCCAATTCAAAGAACAATCACCAGTTTGTTGAATGAAAATGCGAATCCTGTTTACGCGTATGAATTTAGTTATGCAGAAAATTCTGAAACATCGACTGCGGCTCATAACGCCGAGTTGCAATACTTATTCGAAATAAGATCTTCTTCAGACAAAAATGGCAACGATCAGTTAATTACCGAGCGCATGACGACTATGTGGTCGAACTTTGTGAAATATGGGTAAGGTATACTTTTAATACTGTCTTACTTTTTCTATTATTGGACTTCGAAGGTATACCATTGATAAATTCACTGAATGAAAATTAAATAAGTTTATTTCAAAGGTAAAGTTTTCATTTTTGTTTTTCCTTTCAGCAATCCTACACCAGGTGCCACCGATCTGATTCCTCTTGTCTGGGAGCCAGTTAAAGCGGACACTAGACCATACTTAGTGATCGACACTGATATACGCATGGAGAACAGGATCACTAAGGAGAGAACGGCTTTCTGGGATCTCTTTTACTCTCTATACGGCAAGTATAACAAGCTGTCTAGAGAGTGTTTTATAAATTAAATAAACGTCAATATTTCGTAATTGTTAATAAATAACATATCATCAGGTGTTTCATTTTTAATTTTAGTCTATTTGAAGATGAATAAATGTTTACTAAAGTCGGTACCATTAGTTATTAACATTACAGAGTTGCTATAAATTGAGTGTACTTTTTTGAGTACAATGACATCTCAAAATGACACAAAGCTACCGTTATATATAAATGCCATATAAATAAAGCTAAGTAAAGTCGTACACGGCTACGTTCTAATTCTGTACGGTACTTGAAGCTAATAAAATGAGCAGACACTTTAGTTGGAGACTGAATAATATTTTCTGAAATCCTAAGAGTTACCTATTTTTTAATACCGTACGGTTTTTACGTACCAGTAATATTGTTTAAGACCGTTATTGCATATTTTGTCTAACAAACAAATATGACGAGAATATCTTCAAAAAACTTTTGGTGGTCCTGGTACAATTGTTCAGTGCGGATTAGTAAAGGTACTAATGTGCGATGTATATATTGCACTTTTTAGAGCAAGCAAATATCCACCAAAGTACACACCGCACCGTTAGACCTAGGAGTGCTTAAGTATACCATAATCTGTGCAAATCCTACTCATACTAAAGAGCGTACTCATACTGAGTCTCGCTAAATGAAATGATTGCAGGCAATCTGAGACGCTCTTAGCGGAAGATGTCCATCAAATCCCATCTCGCTCAACAAAGGATTTGGGGCAACAAGCTCCGCCCACTCAGTCAGCCAATTTGAAACCCACCGTAGTTTAAAGTTGACTCGCGAGGACGACTTCTTAAACAATCGGTCATTGACTACAATATCCTAACGGAAATAATTTAGCACAACATGCCCCCCTTATACAAACATGGATGTTAAATGAAAATCAATTGAACGAAATTATTTAGCATCTTATTAATCTCTTTATGTTGCCTGAGGGTGACTGAGAGTTATGATCATGACTTTGTGATTTGTGTGTTGACCTAAATATAATCTTAAATATGACTTAATAAAAAAAACGTTAAATCACGCCTGTATTCCCCGAAGGGGTAGGCAGAGGAGTGTAGTACACCCCCACATTTCACCAGTTACGTTTAAG
>DWEM01000101.1:0-25576 GCA_018245935.1 Agara belti belti
AAAAAAAAAAAAAAAAAAAAAAAAAAAAAAAAAAAAAAAAAAAAAAAAAAAAAAAAAAAAAAAAAAAAAAAAAAAAACAAAAAAAAAACGAATAAATTTAATTGGCCCGCGTGTCAATCTATCTCCTAACCTACCACACCATGAAAATAGACACGTACAGGACGGGTGGATAAGATAAAGAGTTTACATTATGGTACAGTAAGGCACGTATTCGTAATCAATAGCCTCGATATAGACACATCATCTACATCAGATTGTGTTATATTATGTACATATAGACCAGCTATGGCACGGTGTTAGTCGCGTTGACTTTGATTCCATGGGAATATCGATATTTAAAATGTCCTGACAAAGACAGAGATATTTGGCACTCGGTGCTTTCTGGCTACACAGTTAGCGACCTGTTGTAAAATATCCTTTCTTCATTCTTAGGCTCCGAACAATCCCCGTACCAAATTTCATTAGAATCGGCCGGGCTGTTTCGGCCGCGAAAGGGACGGACATACATACATACATACATACAAACATGCACACTTTCGCATTTATAATATTAAGTGGGGTTAAGCTTACGTTTTGTTTATCTATATAATTATTTGTTTGTCATGATTTTGACTGATTTGAAGCGCAAATGCGTTCTAAGTACACGCGTGCCTAGAAAAAGCATCGCCTTTGAGCGGTCTTAGATCAGGTTTTGATCTTCATACCAAAATCAAGTATGAATGAAAAGAGTGATGAATGTAGACGAAGCAAATAAGGTTTGTAAAGACAGATATTTCGTATTTCAGTGCTTTCTGCCAACACCATTACGGACCAGGCGTGATGGTATAATAATTTAAAAATATAGTGAACTAACATTTACAGTTGAGATAATAATCGCAAGTTGTTGACAATAACTTTAAAAAATAATTACCACTATCTAACTGTAATTAACCTTCTATATATAATTAAGAGCAAAATCATAACAAATAATAAGTTATTATAGTCTTGAGTGTACATTCAAGCAACGCATGGACTCTGATTCCATTCCTGGCTTGTAAACATTGGGTTGGGTTTGGTTTCATCTGATTATGGATGGATGCTACACTTCGTCATGCCTTACTTTAATTTATTTTCATATTAATTTGACTGGAAACGATTATGCAGTTTTCAAAGACAATGACGTTTATTTGCACAAATATGGGTACTATATAAAGATGGGTATACATAAGTTTTATGTTAAGTAAAACAGATTTATTTTATATCACGGTTGAATTATTAAGAATGGTGACATATAGGTTTGCATTTTTATCTATTTTCGTATGTACACTCACCTCCTGCAACGACATAGCCGTATCTCGATAAATCACAATCCGGGCAACTGGCACACATTGCTTATCACATCACCATTAAAAAAGACGTAATGATATGTCATTTTTGACAATATCACTCACTGATCTCGCCGACTGGCTCGCTGGCTTCGTGAAGACTAGATCACACTTTACTGTTATTATATTTAAATACTCGTTTTAAATAATATTTACATTTCAGCATTCGGCCAGCAAGCACAATTTCTAACTAGAGGCAAATGGAAATAAAAATTCTTATAATACCTACAAACAAAGAAATATTTTCTTTTCTTAATAGACTGCCTACCCGCGACTTATTGGCGAAGGACGCCACCGCAGACTACCGAGAGGGCTATTGGTATTCAATTGTCGGCAGCAATTTGAATTCGAATATGGAATTGAAATTTTCATACACATTGGGTCACACAGCACATCGGATACCAAGGTCGCAAATTGCATTCGGCAGTTTCGTTTCAAGAACCGAATTGCGTCAAAAATGTTACGAAATTATCCTTAATTTAATTTTTGGCTTGTGGGAAAATTGGGGGGGACGTTAATTATTCGGCGTGCGTCACTCAGCTTCGAAATGTAGATGTTAAAACTGTGCATTTAGCTTTCGACGGTCAGAACGATGAAGTCAAAACACAACAACATAAAATCTGCATTATAATTGCCGAAATTGCAGTGATGTTGTATCATTGTGTAATAATAAACTTTATATAGCGGATCGCCACTTAATGAAATTACGAAATATACGATAAATTAACATCACACACCATTCAGTAGAATGTTAATATTCATCAAGGTCAGATAGCAGTTGTTATCATAATCTGTGACAATAAAAATACACCATTAACGCAAACTACGATTTCATTGTACCACTGAAAATTTCCTGAGAAAAATTATCAAATTATATCTAATTATTTTCGAATGTTTTTTTTTTTGTGGAACAGAAACGCGACGATACGACTGCAGGAATTAGTTCACTGAAAACCGTGTTAATCCAACTTTACAGCCGAATTCATTTAAATAAATTATGCATACGGCACAAGTTTGTTGCATTGCGAGTCACTGGTGATGTCACGCGTTTATTTTAGCACTATTTAAGAAAAAAAAAACTATCTACATAATATTTGGCGCGCTTTTTGACGTTTCGTTTTTATAATCTATGACTTTGCATCTTCGTTTGTTGCTTATAATATTCGAGGTTATGTTCGAGTTTGTTCGTTAGTTTCGCGTGTTTATTGTATATATCGGCTCGCAGACAGACGTCCTTCGGAGCGGACGTCCGGCGAGCGACTGACTCGCTGTTCGCTGGTTTCTTTATCATCGCGTTATCACTTAATTAACTCGCCGTTTTATTCAAAGTTATTCGGTCCATTAGGCTGATACGTCGACGTTTTGAAACATTTCAATTCGATTATTGCGTTTTCAGCGCTTACAGAATCAACTACATTTTTCTACTTCGTAAAAAACTTCGTGACTCTTTATGAACAATCAAATAAATGTGATATACAATTGTAAATATAGGAAACAGTAGCCAGCAGGAAAAGTAGGAGAAACAGATTGAGGCGACATTTATTCAGAGGGGAATTGGAAAACAAATAGAATTAGTTACGATAGTTAAAAAGATAGATAGTTATTTTAGTTGTTTCTTGAATGACACCAAAGCTTTTGCACGCCGACCATAATGTATTGAAGTAATATTGATAGGATAAGATAGGAAATATCTGTCTTAATAGCCCATTCACCTTAAGTAGGATGTTGTACATTGACCATTGACATAGCCTGCTGGCATTTAGCACCGCAACGGCACCGTTGTGTAAACTTTGCAACCGTGCGAACCATTCATTACGGTTGGTAAACTTTAGGCATTTCCACAATCAACTAACCGCCGTTCGTATGTGTACTTACGTATTCAGTGCGAAATCGATAAAAGGAACTACTGTTTCTAAAGCGTAAACCAGTGCTTTTGGTAAATCAATGGGTCTTTATGCTATCAACACCAACCATATAAACCAACCGTGCGTATTAAGATTTTGCAGTGTTTTTTTTATATCAATCCTAATTTTGCCAGTAACGGTATACACATTTTGGGTATTAAAATTAACTGTAACTTAATACGAAGCTATGTGTAAATAAAAAAATTAGTTTTGGTTTTGGCCTTCTAACTTTATATTAATAGATGAACTCAAACCGGCATCTACAGATATAATATACGTCATTGCAATTGGTTTTTTTTTTTTCAGCGTTTTCAGAGGTTATGAAATGTAGCGTGTTTTTTTTCTTTTCTATCATCTCGTTTGACATTTTCCTTGTCTCAAATCACTATCTCTATCACTACATAGTATAATACATATAAAACGAAGTCGCTTTCCGCTGTCTGTCCCTATGTATGCTTAGATCTTTAAAACTACGCAACGGATTTTGATACGGTTTTCTTTAATAGATAGAGTGAGTCAAGACTAAGGTTTATGTGTATAGTAATATATGTAGTGATACGTCGAGCTTAACAGCGAGCTAAACATACATTACATTTTACGAAATTCTACCACCAAAGGGAATTGCGGGGGCGGGGGCGGGACGAAGTCGCGGTGAAAAGCTACGGAATACTTAAATCGAAGGTCTCTAAATATATATTCATAATAAAATCACACTTGAGCATCGAAGTAAACTGCCCGTGTACTTTAGTATGACATCACGGCGCTAAAACAGTCGTGTTTGGGAGGACGCATCGTCGTTAGGGTTGCCAAATGACAGTACGTATTTAATTATATTCCACTTAGAAATCGTAAAAGTATACACGTATTTAAACTCTCTGCCTTCCTCTCGAAGTAGAGTATCGTTATAACGCAAAAATACCTGCTTCTTCACTCACAATTAATTATAACAATATAGTTTGTCGAAAAAATATCACATTTTAAAGGTGTTACGACATTTTTAATGATTTGACCCTTAGTTATGAAACTATTACGCTTAGATACAGTAAGCAAGAAGTACAGCGATAATTGAAGCGAAACCGTTTGGACAAAGGTCGCAGTTCAAAAAAAAATTACAACAATTATAGCTTATTAATCAATATGACGAGTTTTTGGTAACCCTACCTGGTATTATGTTTGAGTTTATTAAGACACCTTGAGGTGTTTAGACTACCTATAGGTATGCATCTTGTGTCTAATGTCTGACCTTGCGAATATTAATACTCGCTTAGAATTGGAACTGACATAAGAAGAAGCAGAATTACAAAAACTAAATCGAAATTTACTTAAACTTTGAAAGTAAACGAATCCCAAGATTATCAACCCTTAGGTATATAATGCTACGAGACTTTTTAATTAAGGGAAGGTTTAAGGTTATACACGAGGTTGGCCCTGACCGAAAGCGGTTTGAGTGGCAAACTTCGCAGGCCATAAAAAAAGATTCATAATGCAAAATATTTTTGATATTTATATTTATTTATGTTCTGAAATAGTTTTTATCTTAAAAAAGGTTAAATGTTTAGCAAGTTCCTAATGAACAGTAACATAATTTAGGTAACTGACCAAGCAGACCAAATGATCAGTTAATGTTACATTAACTGTCAACATTATGATATCTCCGAGCAAATTTAAATAGAAGAGTCCTATATAAATCCGTTTTTTTTAAATACAAAGCCAACATACAATGAATAAAAATAACGGCAGATAGCAGGCGTTATCTTTAACTATTTCGGTAATAACATTTAAAAAAGTAACATTTCGCATTACGCGGGAAATTGACAGACTTACGATGTGGATTGGAATATTATTTTAAGAGCAGAGATAAAGCAGTCACTTTAACGCTGGTGATGAGTCAAAAGGATTTTTCGTCGCTAATGGCGCTTTGGGGTCCTACAGTCGATAATTATAATAAATAGGGGCTGTTCTAAATATAAATGGAGACACAAAACGAAAGTACGGAGATTTTGTTGGTACGTACGTTGGTTTAGTGGTATGCTTAACGCGGTAAATATTAAGCCGATTTGCATCGAGTAGGTATGTGTTCGAGTGGTTGAATTATCGCTTTTTCGTGAGCCCGGCCTAAACCAAATCTTCAGTCATTGACATTAAAAATTTGGCACGTGTTCAGGCAAGTAATGTACGAAACTGCTTGAAATGCACATAATAAAACTGTATAGGTACTTAGGTACACATTTATGATACTAGCAATACATAATTGCGTTTATAACATTAAACATGTCATGTGCGGGTCATTGAACCCCGAGGCGTGGCCGGTCAGACGGCGACACGCGAAAATGACTCATCGTCGGAGTTTTGTTTGCAATCAATTTCAGAGCAATTAACCACACAGCCATACATATGTACATGCATACTACGTACAGCATATATCATTTGTTGAAAAGATATTGCTTAAAATTGTAAGTAATGAGTTCTTCTATTATTCCAATAATTTTATCACGTTTCTCGAACCATGTACGATTAGTTGACACAGTGCGCGCTAGATGTCGCTATTTCAGATACACTAAAATATTGAATTGGTGTTTGAAACAAAATAAAGGAAGATCAGTAGACACAGATAATAAGATTGTCTTATTATGTAGAAAAAGGCAGTAACGATAACCAGAATTAATGTAGTGTATATGAATATAATTATACCGATCCGGCTGAGGTGTTCGACTTTAATACGAAAGTTTTGTAAAATTCCAATAAAATGGATATCCCAATCGATGTGATGACTAGTTCTCAAAGACGAAATACAAACAATTCAACCATTTGTTCAGCTTTTTATTGCTCCCGCTAGATACGCGTTGAGAAGGTGGTAAGACTTGTAAGACTTGTAAGCCATATTTCACACGGTAGCCAAGAGCGGATTGGCAGACTGCATACAGCTCAGAAACATTATTATAGCAGATATGCTGGTACTCACGTGCACGACGAGCGGGGCCTGGTCGGGGCGCAGCAGGTGCAGGCGAGCCTCCTCCAGGTCCACGAAGGAGCGGACGGCGGCCGCCGCGTCGCGGTACCGCCGCCACAGGTTCACCGCTCTGTTGTACCTGATCACGAGACGTGTGAGATGTTAGAGTGCGACCATTCTAAGGATGTTGAAGATTGCGATCGAGCTGCAAAGTTAAAAGGCACGTGGCGGCTGGGTGGGTGAGGGAGCAGCGTCGTGCAGTGTAATGCAAGCATTCAGTTGGTCATTTTCATCATCGAAAAAGTATTATTTTCTGACCCTTTTCATTGATGATTTTCTTGTTTCACTGATAGACTGGATGTTTTCCTTCGTCTATTTGGATATTGAAATTTTTAAGACATAAAACGCACGTAACAAGCCACGGGAGTGTGCTAGCATTCGAACCGACCACCCGGTGTAAGAGAATTCACCAGGCTGTCACTGCTTTAGTTTAAATAATATTGAACAATAAGTGTAGCGAGGATATTGATGGGGATAACGACCGATGAATGAGTGAATAGTAGTAATAGTAGCGCGAGCGACTGACTTGCTGCAGAGCTGCGCGAGGTTGGCGCAGGTGTGCTCGTAGGCGGCGGCGGCGGCGTCCAGGTCCCGGCGCAGCGCGGCCGCCACGCCCGCCTCCGCGCAGGCCTCCAGCGGCGCCGCGGCCGCGCGCAGCTCGCCCACCAGCTCGCCGCTGCGCCGCGACAGCGACTCGCTCAGCGTCTGAGCGTCACACACATACGTAAAGTTTCACTACAACTTACGCAGAACTTAAGGATCTCCCCCTGCTAACTTTCGCCTCTTCCATTTCTTTATTTTAAACAAATATAATGTGGATATATATTACAATTACACAAAAAAAATGTTCAAGCAAGATTATAATATTTAAGATAAATTACAAGGGTTGACATTTTTTCTATAAATTTATCTTAGTGAATAGGCACGTTCATTTTCTCTAACGGCCCCGGGGCGTAGTGCACGGGAACACCGCAAATGAAAGTTCTATCCACATTTTGTATGAAAAAGTAAGTTTTATTATAGCTACTCACTTCAAGTTTTTCAGTGGCCTTCAGCAGGCGGTCGTAGTCGACCTGGCCCTGCACGGTGAGCAGCTCGACCATGTAGTCGGCCTCCCGCACCGCGCCCTGCACCAGCTCCAGCTGCCTCTCGTACCGTCTCCATAACTGCACTTTGGAGCGAAGGCGAATGCTGAGCTCGTTGCACGCCGTCTCCAGTTCCGCGTGGGTTTCCTGCATCATAGGGCACTACATGACAACTGGACATTGTAAGCAAACCTTAAACGGTTTCCGATAGAAACAATCAAGCGACTTATTGCATCTATCTGCGATTCAAGTTACAATGAGATTTAATAGTCTGTCAATTATATGAAATTAAATTGTAAATAGGGCTAGTTTTATTTACATTAACTTTTTGATTGACAGTTGCTATTTGGCTATTTATAACCTATAAACAATGCAAAGGAATCTTACCTGCAAAGCAGAGATGTCTCGCTCTACGCCCGTCGGTGACACACACACGCGCAGACTTATCGGCAATGTGTGTAACGCTTGCCTCAAAGCGAGGATGTCCCTCCACTGAGCCGCCAGGTCTTCTAAGAGAGTTTGACAGGTCTCCGAGGCTCTTTCCACCACGTCGCTGCCGAGGCATTCGGCTGCCTCGCACTCTTCTAAGGTGAGACGAGCGCGGCGTTGACTCTTCTGGCAACGTACTATGCCGGCCTGCACTTGCACTATCTTCTCCTTTAACAGGAGGCTTCGTTCAAGCTCTTCAGCTATCAGATCATCCAACATGCCTGACTGCGTCAGCAGAGCCCCCAATCGGTCAGACTCAGCGGTGGGCAGCAAACTGAGGCGCCCGAGTTCATTCTGTATCCTATCTATACGACCGGTCATTACTTGTAGCCTTTCGATGTAAAGATTGAGCTCATCTTCATTTTTAATGACCCCTTTTAGGCCGTCCAGTGATGAGCGAAGTTCTCTCAATTCCTCCTCAAGTATGTTTAATTTTTCACCAGAGGAAACGTCACAGTCCGAAATGTTCTGTATCGCCGTTGTATGTATATTGCTAATTCGGTCTGACAAATCACGCCATTTATCTTCGATTTTAGAAAAGAATTGTCTTTGTACCATTTCGTCAGATATAGGGAGGATTTCTAAGGCCTTTTCAAACTGAACACCGGCTTCATTCTTAAGGTTATTGTGCACTTCATGTTGTGCTTTCAATTCCCAGAAGCGTCGCAAATTACTAGTTGTCGCAATGTTTTCTGGTGTAATATGTTCTAGCTCCCTGTTCGCTAGTTTCATCCATCCCTCTATTCTATCAATGAAATGATCAAACATAATCCAGTTTTCTCTAAATGCCGTTAGACGTGTTAGTCTTGAGTCTACGTCTTCCTGAAGTTTTAATAGCGTATCCAAACATTTTGAGCACTGTACTTCCAGCCCAGAACACACAATAAGACTTTGGAGGCCTTCTGTTATAGATAACAGACGAAGCATTTTGGCGTAGTGGTGTGAAACATCCAGACTGATCGATTGATATAAATTGATATATTGTTCGTGATCGATAGAAGTCACATTAGTCAGATCAGGAATTCTTTGTTGGGCAACACTTAACCATTGTTGTTCTTCCTTCATGCCCTGGTCCAGCACACCCCATCTTGATGCCGCCAATGTCATCTGTTGGGCTCGACCAGCTGCTCTGTCTATTATTGTAGTCGCCCTATCGTGAAGTGAATTGTGTAAGGCCGAATATTTTGTTTTCGTGTCACAATCTAGGTTATCTTCCAAGGACTCTAAAATTGCCCGACAGTGGCTTAAATTAACAAAGAATTTTCTATGTTTTTGAATTTCTTCGTGAAGGTGATCCAAATCAGATACAATGATTTTTCCATCTAGTAAAGCTTCAGCTACTTCAGTAATTTGCGCGAAATCTTGAAGCGTTTGTTCGTATTCTTCTATTAATGAACTCAGTTGCATAAGACGATTCCTTTCCAGATTGATAGAGCTCTCTGTTTGTTTGATGTCATCATCGCTCATGTACAACTTCTTAGGGCATTTTATCTTTGGGTTTGTCTCTACAAGAGATCTTAACCTTCTGAATAGTTTCTTAGCCGTGTTAGAGTAATCAATATTGTCAGACTCGATTTTATCGAGAACATTAAGTTTAACGTGTGTTGGCATTTGTGATAATATTAAATCGTCTATTCTATCTTTAATTTCTTCTACTGATCGGAATAAAGCATTTGTATCTCTCAAAAATTGTTTCCATTCCGTCTCAACTTTCTTTACTTTTACTGAGCTTTGATTACTCAAAGTACTAACTGCGATCACTTGCCGCGTTAGCGTCTCAATCAAAGTAATAATTTCTTCATTTACTTCAGTAACATAAACAATTTGTTTTAAGTTCTGAACATAACTTTCTAATGCTTTAAGCCGCATTGTTTCATCCGTCGGTTTTCTACCTGAAACTATATCTCTTTGAATTTTATACTGTATTTCTTCCAACCATATAGAGATGGTCTCGATAACTGTAATAATGCTCGTTTCAACCTTTTGTGGTTCATTATGCGCAAGAGCATTTTTTACTTCATCGAGTTCCTTATTAACAACAAGATCGTAAGACTTTTCTACCGAAGGTACCAGAAGAGCTACAGTCATTGTATCATCTGAGTTAAGTTTTGCAGGGTCTGCAATTGATTTAGTTCGTTTTTGTAATGTGTCCAGCAATTTTGCTTTGTCTTTTTTAGGTATTATGGTTTTACTAGGAGATGGTGATTTAGATTTAGACCTTTGGACGACATCGGAATAAGTTGGTTTCTGCTGAGTCACCACTTTTTCCTGGCTAATAGGCTGTACAGGACTGGTTAAATGAGAAATACCTTCATCTGTGGAAGACGTATCCTTACTAGATAAATCTTCACTTGTTGGGGTTACGGAAATAGAAAGCTCAGCATTAATAGGGTCTGAAAGGCTCTCTGGGGATTGCAAAGGCGATTCTGGTTTTTTCTTATGCTTTTTCTTCTTATGCTTATGTTTATCGCTTAATATACTTTGTGGGGACTCTTGTGCTTGGCGTTCGCTTTCGATTAAGTCTGTTGTAGCTTGCGGGATAGAAATTTGTGCCCGTACATGTACTTCATAAGGTTCATCTGTGGATGTTGATATCGAATCTTCAGAATAAAACCTGGGCGATGTTTGTTGCGTATTATCAATAGTCAAAATAACATTTTGGGTACCACTCGGTTCAGGCGAATAAGTTGCCACTTCTGAGTACACTCTTGGAGTTGTTTGCTGTGATTCATCAATAGTAACTACTTCCTTTGATTGGATTTCTAATATGGGTATGGGTATGGGCACTTGAGATTCCTCTCTTGGAGAAGTTTGTTGTGTTCTGTCAACAGTAATAATTTCTTTCTTAGGTTCTACTTCTGTTTCGTGTGCGTATTCTTTAGGTGTAATAGTCGGTGAAGTTTGTTGCGCGTAATCTAAAGTTACTATCTCTCTGTTAACAAACTCTGGTAATAGAGGTATTTTGCGTTCTTCTATTGTACTTATACCGTCAGGGTGTTGTTCTACCTCTGTTTCTGGCTCATCCGATTGAGTGAATGAGCTTACAAGAGGAACGTCAGGTGTTTGTATGCTCATTTCAGCTACTTCTTTTACCTCGACAGGGGAAGTGGAAGTTTCCTGATCAACAATCTCATATTTCATTGTTTGTATATCAGTGTCAGTCGTTTTAACTACAATTTCAGTGCTCTTTTCATCTTTTTGTACTTGAGGAAGTGGTGAAGTTTGTATCTCACGAGATTCAGTAACGATTTTTTGCACATCTTTCTTGGAATCCATTTCAGGAGTTGATGTTTGTGAGAATTTTTCTTCAGGTTTAGCAATATCCATTGGGATAACTTGAGTTGTCGCTTCAGCTTGCGTGATTCGTTCAGGAGATTCCGTTCTACTAGTTTGCATTTGCGAGTCCGATAATTCTATTTTTTCTACGATTGTTATTTCTTCAGATGTTTGAGTATGGACTTCTTTATCGTCAACTGGTGATGTTTGGATTGGCATTTCACTTACAAGAGTGGGAGATGTTTGTAGCTCGGTATCAGTAAGTTCTGGTTTAAGACTATCGTGCTTTTCCTCTTTTTCATTTTCAGTTATATCTGGTGATGTTTGAACTGAGTATTCTTGAGTAGAAATTTCTTCGACAACGGGAATAGGGAAAGTTACAGTTGTAGAAACTTCCTTTGAAATTACCTCGGGACTGCTTCCAATGCATTCTTCGACAATTTTTACTGTACTAATATCCGACGTCTCACTCATAGTACGATAGGATTCATCTCGAGGTGGTGATTCCACAGTTTCATGACTGACCTTAGGACTCTCAGGCTTTACATCTATATTAGGGGGAGTCTCAGCTTCATGGTCAGATGATATCGGTTTCTTTTTGCCTTTTTTAGATTTCACCTTTTTGTGATGTGGCTGTTCTTTCATTTCAGCAGGAGTAGTAACAGTTGTTTCCTCTTCAGTAGTGGTTGGTTTCGGATATATTGTTTCTTCACTTGGATCATGTGGCTTACGTTTCTTTTGCTTTTTCTTTTTGTCAAGGGTAGGAATGGCATCTAAAGAAATATCTTCAGGTTCATATCCTTGTTCTTCAACAGTTTGCTCGGAATCAAGAATAGGTGAAGGTGCTTCAACTTCAACATTTTCTACTGACGTTTCTAGTACCTCGCATGTAGGCTTTGGAGATTCGACAGGTGGTGAAGTTGGTAGCTCCATGTAATGACCTAGAGAAGAGCTGTCAGTTTCTACTAAAGTCTTCTCTGTTTCAGTATGAGACTCGACCGAGTCACTACCTTCAGATGGGCGTTTATGTTTCCTCCTCTTTTTGCTACGCTTCTGATCTTTTCCAGATTCTTCTAATGCTGGTTTAGAAGTAGGGTCATCATTTTTAGGAATATCCCTTTTTGATGATTTAATGTGTTCTTCGGTGATGGTAACTTCCACTGGCAGATCTACATTGATGTCTTTTTTGAGTAAAGATGGCTTATTTGTTTCTGCTTCTTTAATGGTAACGTCTAATTGAACTTTAGGCTCAGATTTTTTAGTTTTATCCTTTTTAGCAAGGGACAAAGAAATATCCATTGTTTGCGTTGGGATTTCGGGATTAATTTCTTTTATGTTACTAATTTGTTCATTTTTAATTGTAGAAATGTTTGGTTTATCCATTGAACGTAAATGAGTATCATGCCGCTCTGATTCAATGAATACATTTATGTCATACTTAGCATCTGGTTGCGATAAACTATATTTATCTGAAGTAAAATCTAAAGTATTTGACGCCATATCTTTAGATTGTGCTGGTAGTATATCATCCTTTTGTACATGTTTATCGATATTTTCCGTTGATGTTTCAAGAATTGGTTCAAACTGTTCTATATAGGATACTTCGGGTGTTATGGAACTTTCACTCATGAGTGATTCTGTCAAAACTGAGCTCGTTTGAACTGGCACTACATGCACAGATGATTGATTTGGTGCTTCCTGTAATATTAACTTATGAGTCGTAGGCTTGGTTTCATGGTCGTCAATCTTTTTGTCATCTGTCATTGTGTCGGTCACAGCTTCGCTTTTAACATCTGGAAATACCGGCTTGTTAGAACCTTCTTGGATAAGAAGTTCTTTAGTCAGATCTTTAATGTCCTTTTGAGATGTTGAAGGGGAGATTTCGGCATCAAACGCTTCCAGTATATGTTTCTTGTTATCTTCAATTATGTTAGGTTTTATTATACTTGTTTCTATAGGAACTTCCTCATGCACTTGATCTACAGATGTCTGTGAAGGTGTAATAGAACTAATTACAGTTTCTTCAGTGTGCTGCACACTAAAATCCCTATCATGAGACTTATCCTTAAGATTCTGTATAGATAATTTTACTGAAGGTTCAATAGGTATATTTTCTATAACATCAGCAGAAGACGTTTTTAACATTTCATTTTGAAGTTCTGGTGTGAATGTTGTTTCTGTTCGTTGTATACCATCTTTTCCGAGCATATCGTTTGTGTCAGTTTCTACAAATTCTGTGACGATATCTGATTCAGTTGAAGTAATTGGAGTTGGTTTTATAACTGGCAGGTATTCTTCTTGAGATGTGACTTCCTGTGTTTGTAACTCCAAATGTTTTACCAGTTGAGATTTATTTTGAAGTAGCAAGATGTCAGGTCTTTCAGTAGCTTTACTGTGAATTTCAGATTGATATTTATGATCGTCTTTAACTTCGACAGGTCTTTGTATTTGCATTTTGTGTTCTGGACTTTCATATTCCAAAATCTTTTGTGATTCCTTAGCATGGTCAGGGGTATCTTGATAGTCTGGTGTTTCTAATAAATGTTCTTTCTTAATATCACTTTGTTTGATTTCTTGTAATTCTTCATCCGTTTCTTGAGATATTTTTGGTTTAACTTCAATGATTCCTTTTAAGTGTTTGGTTTCATCCTGATTCACTGTTGGTATTTCAAAAGATGTAGGTTTCATTTCGCTTACAGATTTTTCCTTGAAAATCTGTTCAGAAGGGACATCGATTTGTGCAGGTTTTTTGGCATACATGTGCATTTGTTCTCCATATGCACTTTCTCGCTCTAACATCATTTTAGTCATATCAACAATACTTTCATGTTTTGTAGTATCAGTAGATAGTACATTAGATACTTCTGGTTTTGAAATGTGAACATCTATTTCTGTTCTTATTGTCGAATCAGGTATAAATTCATCACCTGGTTCTTCTACAATTTGTTCTGTTACGTGTTCCTTTCCATCAAGTATCTGTACTTGTCGCACAATTTTTATACGTTTGGTTTTTACCCCTTGCTCTTGAATGAGATGTGCTGTAGGTTCATTTTCGAAAACTTCAACTTCCTCTGGTTCTTCGATAACTTCTTCAGTTACATTTTCTTTGCCATCAATAATTTGTATATGTTTGATTATTCGTCGTCTTATTCTCGTAATGACTTTAGTTGTTTTGTGTGTAAGAGTTTTTGTGAACTCTGATGAGGGTAATTGTGGTGCGGGTAGATCTTCAGTAATAATTATTATTCTGTCATCAGGCTCTTCAACTGCGTATGTAGATGTACTAATTTTAGGATTTTCTGATTCAATTATACATATTTTTTCATTTGTAGAAGTAGTCGGAGTTATTTCGCTTTCCTGTTCTTTAAGCTTATCTGTAATATTTTCTGCAGTATGTTCTTTTTGCTTTAGAGTTCCTATATCCATATCATCTGATTTCAAAATTTCAATGACTTTTTCAGATGTTACAGGTGTATCTTTTACGACTATATCAGCGGTAGCATCCCGCACTTGTTTGATTAATTCATGACTAGGTTTTGTCTCAGCTTTTTGGGTCATTTTAGAATCAAAAACTTCATTCGATTTATCATTTAAATTGGGTTCTTTCAATTCCAATTTGCCTTCCAAAATTTTCGATTTATCTACTTCCTTTTCTACATCTGGTTTCAGATGTGAATCTTTATAAGTTTCGCTTTCACTTGCAAGTAGCTTAATTGTATCTTCAATTATTGTGTCTTTCCTAATCTCACTTATGGGAACGATATCAACCTTAGACTTTGTAATTGGTTTATTGCTGTAGGATGATCCTTCCTCAAAGACATACTGTTCAGGACCCAATTTATTGTCAGTATAAGACAGTTTTAAATCTGACAATTTGTCTGTGGGGCTTAATTTTATTTCACTGCTAATAACTTCTGTTGGTTTAGACCGATCTTTAAACGTGGGATCATCTTCAACTACTACGAGCCTCACATTTTCTTTAGATTCTTTAGATTTGTCAATGACGGTCGGCTCTTTCAATTCAAATTTGCTTTCCGATACTTCCCTTTTACCTTCTTTATTTTCGGTATCTGGTTTAATGAGTGGACTTTTGCAAGAATCGCTTTCAGTTGCAAGTATCTTTATTGTATCTTCAATTGTTGTGTCTTTTTTAATTTCAGATACAGGAATGATAGTAGTAGCTTTTGATATTTCAATCGGTTCATTGCTATAGGTCGATACTTCTTCAAATACTTGTTGTTCAGGAGCCAACGTTTCATCAGCAAGTGATATTTTTAAATCAGAAGATTGTTCCATGGGAGTTAATTCGATTTCACTACTAACAACTTGTGGTAGTTTCGGCAGTTTCTTTAATGTTGAATCAGTTTCTGGTATTACGGTTGTTAAATCTTTGTCGGAGGGTAACGGTTGATTAACAGTAGGGTCGACAGGTAAATCTTTTTCTACGATTTTATCATCTTTTGGTATAGCTTTTACAATTAACTGTGAAACAGCAGAATGATCTATTTCGCTACCTATTAAATTCTTAGTCAAATCAATGATTGAAATATTTTCAATAGGTGATGGTAAGTCTTTCTTTATAACAGTAGTTTCGTCGATAACTGTATCCTTTGATGACGTTGCTTTAAAATCAATCGGTTGACTTATTATTACCTCCTCTTTCGTAATGACTGATATTTTTTCTTTACCAGGTGTATCTTCTTTTTGTTCAGGAGAATTAATAGCTTTCTTGGATTCTGCCTCTGTAATGCCGTCTTCCTTTTTAGACACACTTAATGGAATTTCTGAAACACTGGATTGAGTTATCGCAGTTTCAGTAACTGTTTTCGTTGGTTCAAGTTTCTCTGTATCTTGTGGTATTATTGCAACTTTCGTAATTTTAATAGACATCATTTTATCTTCATCTGATGGTTCACTTTCAGGTTCCTTTTTTGCTATCACTACCGCAGGTTCAGAAAATTCAGCAGCAACAAGTCCAATCTCAACTTTTGATAAAGCGTCGTCATTACTGATGTCTACTTCATCATCTGGTTCTTCTACAATTTGTTCCGTCACATTTTCCTTCCCATCAATTATTTGTACGTGACGTATGATTTTTAGACGTTTTGTTTTTAATTCTTGTTGAAGTGACTGTGAAATGCTAGGTTGTTCTTCTATAATTTCAACATCATCTGGTTCTGCAATATCCACTTCTTCCGTAACATATTCTTTACCATCTATAATTTTTATATGTTTTATAATGCGCTTTCTAGCTCTAGTTATTTTTCTTGTAACTGTTTGTATAACAGTGCCAACATTTGTTGTCGATGATTCGACTGTTGAAATACCTCCGCTGACGTAAGAAGTTTCGCCTTCATGAGGCTCTTGCACATGATAACTTGAGTCAACATCGATGTTATGAAATTGTGATGGTAATTCTTCAATAGTTTCTGAGACTTTGATAGTAGGTTCAGATGTCGATTGTTTTAACACTACAAATGAAGCATTTTGACCTTCTTTTTGGATGAAATCTTTTACTATATTTTGAATATCCTGGCCTGATGCTATATCTCTTGTTAGAACTTCATCCTTTAAGTCTCCTTTTGGCTTAAGATCTTTTGGAACTTCACTTTGAGTAATTTTCGAAGAATCAGGTAGTTCGTCGTCCTTGCTTTGCTCAGAATCTTTTTTAGGGTCAAAATCTGAGCCTGGTGGTTTATCTCCTTTATCGTCAGAATCGTCGACCTCTTCAAATTGAACACCACTTTCTTTAACGTTAATGGACACTCGAGGTATTTGCTCTTCAGACACTTCGACGGTGTCCGGTTCTTCCATAACTTCTTCAGTAACGTGCTCTTTTCCATCAATGATAACGACTCGCCGTATTATTCGACGCCTGGTCCTTACTATTCTTTTCGTTACTTGCTGCACAACAGCCGTAACACTTGACGATGAAGTTTGTACTTGAGGTTGTATTTCGCCTTTTGCTAACTCAAGTATTTCGTCTGGTTTCATATCTTTGCTCATTGTTATAACCATATCCGGCTTCGAAGTGAATTCTTGTATAGTCACTTCGCTTCCTGGAAGACCTGATACAATTTGGCTTCCATAACCCTGATAAGTAATGTGTTGTGTTAAGCCATCTCCCAGAGCCACCGATGTTGAACCTTTATCTTCGTTTAATGTTATTTGGGTGATAGATTGCTCAGGTGGTAAATCACTAGTTAGTATTTGCGATCTTTGTTGTTGTGAATGCACCAATTGTTGTCTAGTTATTAAAGTTTTTCTGATTTTTCTTACAATAATTCTCTTTGTTCCATCAGCATCGACAACCACTTCAGTAGTAGTTTCATCAGGTTCGACCATCACAGTTTCAAAGGACTGTGGTAAGCTGTGTGTAATATTAAGTTCAGAATCTTTATGCATATTATCGTCTTGATATTTTGCATCTACAAGAAGTGATTGCTCATCTATTTTCTGGCTTCGAACAATAGGGCGACTAGCAAATTCAATTGTTTCGTGTCCATCTGATATGGTTTGTTTTATTTGAATGTTTTGTAATACTTCTTTTTCATCAGATATTGGCTCACTTGTTTGTACTTCGATTTCTTGTGGAGGAGCACAAGTTATGGAAACATCGTGTGTAGATTTAATATCAGGTTGGCATATTACAGATTTATCAGCTACAGATAGTGGTTCCGACATTAGACTTCTTCCAGTTTGAGTTTCTATTGTTGTGGTGTATTTTTCTTCCGGCATTTTTATATCTTTAACTTCAGTTTGAACTTCTCTCGGCTCACTCTTTCTTGTAATAGTCTCAACTGGTGTTTCTTGAAGTTTAATTTCTTTCTTCGTGAGTTCGTTTTCCCTAGGCGTTACTACTTCCTCGGGCATAGAGGTAGAGTCAATGGTGCGGTCAGTTTGGGATATGTCATCCTCGACTATTTCAGGCACAGTTCTTATCTGTATCAAAATACTTCTTAACCTTTCTATTTCTATAATGACTAGATTCCTTGTTTCTTCTAAGGTCCTTCTCGTGGCATTTAATTTTTCCAACATCGATTGACTAGATTCGTAATGACTAATCACAGTAATAGATTTCAATATAATTTCATACTCTTCGTATTCTCTTATGTACCGCTCATAGATTTCTATATACCTGATGATGTCTTCTTCAGTGAGCACGTCCGACTTCTTGAACGATTCTTTTAGATCAGCGTTAATTATGTCCAACCAGTTTTCGAGTTTTCCAATTTTCTGATTGTGTTCTTCAATTTCCTTGGTTTGACTTTCTAGTTCTTTTTTAGCGTCCTGAAAATATACAAAAAAAATAAGATAACATTATACAATATAAGAATCATTCATCGCAGGTAGTTAAAAGAAAAAAAAATTGCTGCAATTAAAAAAAAAGTAAAAAATAAAATAAAAAAAGCTTTGTTACCTTTCTTACCTGGATGGTGATCAAGCCCTGTCGCGCTTGGGCTAGCAGTTTTGATATCCGGCCTTTAATGACAACCACTTCTTTCAGCAGGTTCTGCACCTCTACTTCCTGTCGTTGCTCCATGATCTTGTGTTCCAGAATATCCGCCGCCTCTTCGCACTTGATTAGAACATCTATTCCCTCCTGGAATTTCCAATGAAAATATTCGACGATTTAATATTCAAATTTGGTTACTTTGTAATGTGACAGGACATCATGAAGACGATCGTCAAAGGTTCGATAAAAAATCGACATATGGAACAAAAAATTAAGAGAATTATCAAATACATAGTTATTAATCGATATATGAATTTAATAATCAGAAAAAATAGAAGAACAATTAAATATTATTAATAATACTGGACACCTTATTATGCGATAAATAAGGATACAGGAAACTTCAAACTTTGGGAGTCTTAGGAGTATTAGGAATCACATCCCTGACTATTCACGATTATGAGCATATGTGCGAAAAAGTATCGTTACTGGCCATAACGATAAAAGAAAGCATTCAAAAGAACGCTCCCTACAGTGTGTGAAGTTTGCAAACCGGCACTTACCCGATGCGGCGCTGAACCGAATTCTAACAGGAGACCCGTAACAGTAGAGCGATTAAAGAATCGATGATATTGTACCAAAGCGCTACACAAACTAACGATCGATTTGAACGCTAAACATGTCCCGTAGCGTGACAGAATTTCCTAAAATACCAGCATTACCAATTTAACAAACTTTATAAAAAGAACTAAACACTTCACAAAGACGTTGAAAGTCGCCGTTGAGTTGATCGTGTACATTGTTAAGTAAACATAACTCAACAATTATGTTTACGGGCGAGAATAGACGCTACGGCGTGGTGGATACACGCTAAAATTATCGGTGACCGTCCGTTCCTTATTCAAACATTGCTCACTCGGCTTATATCATCGTATGCATATACATATGTACCAGCATAATACATATAAAATTAAAAACGTGAAGCATGACATCATTATTTCAATTGAACTACACTTCAAAGAAATTCAAATTTTATATTCACTCGCAGCCAACGTCGGGTAGTAAGATGACACATTAATAATATCAGAACGTGTTCGAACCTGACCGTTGTGAAATTCCGTAGATTTTTAGAACCGAACACAGCTACTTACTCGTATTTATATTTCTGTTTCATTTAAAATAATAAAACTTTAAAATTTAATTTCATATAACTTTCAATTCTTTTTTAAATCAGAAAATTAATTTTGAAACAGCAATCGAAAAGATAATATTCATTTGTACGTACATACATAAACTTACTCAAAACTCATAAATGCATAATGATTATTCAGAGTCGATACCTAAAATCAATTTCAGACGGAACTTAAAGATCAAACAACAGGTAAAGCAAACGAGGAAATATCTACTGCGGCACTTATTAATAACAGCATTACGGTTTTGAGTAAACATAACCGGGAACTTTGTGAGATTCCGAGGTTCTGAACGTAAACAATTAATTTATTGTCCTGGCATGAAAGTTTTATTAAGTTAAAATTATATGACATATTAATTTTCTTCCCGATAAATTTCTAGTCTCTTGTTATTTATAATACTGAGGACTATTTTGTTTGGAGACAAATTAAACGTTTAGAAAAACGTTAATCGGACTTACTTGTTCGTGAATACATTAAATTATGTTATAAAATAAACACGCTTAAACTTACACTTTCATCTAATGTCAAGAATTTATTTTGATAACAAAATAAAAAAGGAGCATTTCACAATAAAAATATTGGACTACAACTGCGCGTGCGGCCACTATTTATGACTACAAAACATCACTAAACTGAGACACCACCTGTTTTTATAATTCACTCACCAAATATTCGCATAAATCGATCGTTGATCGGTTTTCGGAATCGATATTTCATTCGATAAAATCGTTTGATAAATTCGTATTGCGCGCTGTGCGCCGAGTTTCACGAACTAGTGCCCTACTGAGCGATGCCAAATACAACACTACTAGTGTATTATTATTAAAGCTCAATGGCGCAACGAGTGAGTGTAGGTACGGTGACATCATTAATGAACAAAATGAACAAAACTCATACATCGATGATCACACGGCCAAGGTTCAAACTCATCGTGGAGATAATGATTCATAATAGAAAAGTACCAAAGTTGACGAAGCACTAAGAATCGCTTCTGAACATATTTCTCAAAGGACTAAACTAAAAGGAATTCACTGTCACGACATTACATATAGCACCAACACATTTTACACACTTACCTAAGTCGCGTACACATTTAACAATTTTTAAATCAGTCGATGATCTATACATCAGCACCAATGACTGTGTACATATGTGTGTTTATATGTCTGAGTGACGTAAGAACAACCACGGATTCTAGTTTTGTTTACATTGGGACCGTTGATAATGGACACGGCGAAAGTGTGAATTATTACAATGACTTGCGGGAGATTCTCAGCTCAATTGCTTGCATGTTAGCACGTGACATATGGACAAATGGAAGTGACGATCGCTATCACTGAATATTCTTTGGCTGATTCGAATCGAACATAGCTCGTTGTAAATGTTAATATCTATACAATTGAGGACATACGTCATTTCCATCGTCGATATGCAATCTTGAAACGGTTCAAATTATACGACACGGTTTAGAATGAAAGCGGCACGTGGAGCGCAACTCAAATAGCGAGTCCGAGAATAGGGACGGCTGGACAGCGGACGTGTCCGGACCGCGGTATGCGTATCCTATTTTAAAACAAGGGACGAATTTATACAACAATGTTGCCATATCTCAACGGGGTTTCGGAATATTTACACGTGAACACAGTTACGGTTTATTTACAATGCGACTCACCAGCAATCCCCGCTCCATCGCCTCCAGGCTCTCGTTCGGCAGATCTGTCAGATTCGCTTGCACAATCCTGATCTCGTCGAGCAGTGTTTCAATATCGTTAGATAAATCATCCTGAGAACACATTTCTTTATTAGCCACACGCTACGTTGCATCGCCGCGGCGCGGAACTGCGAGACGCGAAAATAGCCTCGAGTGGAAATACGATTTGACAAATGGGATTTACATTTAGCTGCACGATTTATGTGCCCGTTCATCATTGACCAATATCAATACAGTTCAATCGATGTATCCAACGAGCGGCCACGCTGTGTTAGTTAAGAAACAGACGAACGCAATGTAATCTATGGTATTCTCCGCATTTATTGCAATACAATGAAATCGTTTGTGAGGACTGACAAATTGACCTCTATTATTAGCACAACGAAAATTTCCGCACGAATATATTTATTCTCGAGGCCTCATTATCTATTTCGCTGTCTCAGAATTCCACGTCGTTTGAGTCACACGAGGGATAGTCCAATTTAGCATTCCTGATACATGGACGATGGCCGAAGATATAAACAAAATATAAATACCGAAATCAAGTGAAAATCATTTGAAATAACAACGAATAATATATGATTTGCAAATTGATAGTAGCTCTCTGTGGGAACTATGTATTTTGTGCGAAGTCTATATGTTCGGCCATTAGTTAGCAACACGATAAACAACAACGAAAAAAATCTCATACACATCCACTATTATTATGTTGGCATGACATGCGGAGTGGATAAAAGATGGGCGTTGGTCATACGTTCTGTTAAACATCAAAACGGGAATAGGAGTTGGGGCTTTACACTAAACGGAGAATTGATCCGCATCAAAAAGTCGTCACACACGATCTTAGTAAGCGGTGAAGCGCGGTAAAAGCGACATTGCTGTAACTGATAATACAACGACTGCTATAGAATTTTGTAAATCGAAATTTAAAATATTAACATGGACATAGTTTTTTTAAGTTAACGAAAAAAAAATATTGACAGTGTTAATACGTCCAGTAATAGATTATTTTTACTGCAGTTCAATGAACTGCAATTTGAGGTGTTACTCCAATTATAACTTTCATTTGGAATCATTTTACAAAAAAATTACATTTTTGTATCTAACAAAACTTCTCGCTGTTCACATTATGAAGTGTCTTTAATATTAGTATATTGATTTGGTTATTGTCAATCGCGTGAAAGCGTGTGCTTTATATTACGAGTTATAGTTAAATATCGAACACTGCTGTGTGACTTCAGTTTGATACGGAACACTGGCAGAACATCCTCAACACACATATCGGTATCACAGGTACAAAAAAGATTCAACATTTCACTAATGTACAATAACAATTACAATTGTACATTATGTAAAGGCGAACACAGAGTAATTATATTGTACAGCTTATTTTGATCGAACATTACTTTCGCGTGTTCACCTTTGAAAAAGTTATCTACTACAGTTTCAAAAGCATTCATAATCACCAATAAATTATATGACTGACCTTAGCGAAATAAATGGGGGGAGACATAATATCAGCAGATTCTTTCTACGGTCATTACTTTAAAGCCCAAATAAAGCATCTAAAAAAATAAATCTCCAATTAAAGCGTCAGAGCCGTCGTTCGTCTTGTAGCGTTCATATTTTGGCATTCCACATAAATGAGGGTGACAAAATGGACGAACAACAATATAACTTAAATAAAACAAGAATTCAACAAACATTTACTTTATTATAAAAAAATAATAAATAAAATTCAATGTAAGCCTCGTTTCATTTCGGACTAGACATGACTAGATTTGCAAACACAACACAAACACTACGTAAACTAAATTGAAATGCGTAAAAACTAGCGCGGCGCTCGGTGCACACCGAAAATTTTGCAACTACAAGACGATCGGCAGATTCCGCAGACGACAACATACAATACATAGATTTGTAATAAGTGAAATTAAAAATTTTGTGAATATATCATGCCAAACATAAAATATAAATTGTAAAATTGTACGATACGACGGTAGCACAGTCACCTTGGCGGTCATCTGGGTTCCGGCTTCGTCGAGCGGCTCCTGTCTGGGTCTGGGTGGGGTGATCGGTTTGGAGGGCGGGGCGGTTAGTATATCCTCGGACGCGTTGGTACCTAACCGCGGTGTATCCTCACTAATAATACCCGTCATGGAATCTGTGGGCGTATCTAAGCTCAAGTACGAGCTTTGATCCTTCCAGCTGCAAATTCCACCGGGCAAGTCCATAGAAATATAGTTAGAATCAAAAGGTGAGTCGTAACGCGCTCCGGACTCGCCGTCCGTATCGGAAGAATGACCGGAGCCGCCACTCGGGTCCTTGTCTTTGTCGTTTTCATCTTTAATTTCAACGTCAGTGTTAGTAATATTTGGAGTCTTTGATTTACTTGCTAAATTAAGGAAATATTGGCATTCCGCATCATGATATAAATGCTTTTCAGGCCAAAAAGAGGTGTCATGTAAAATATTTTTTTCTACAGCGACATCATTATGTATTGAAAGATCGAACTCGATATTAGAGTCAGTTATGACTTCAACGCACGTGTCAAGTTGGCCGATCTTAGGTGTGGTTTCTAACGCGATATTCACCGATTTTTGTTCAATTAATATTTTTTCCGCATCATCCGCAATAGACTTTGTAGTCCAAAAGTTATCAGCTTTTATGTTTATTACGTTGTTAGTAGGGGCTAGAATGTTAGGTTGTTGAGAGTCAGGTGTTTTAACATGTTCCACAACAGCGTCTACAATTTCAGATGGATCAGGTGTATTTTGTGTAATCTCAACGTTTTCTGTGTGAATTTTAATTGTTTCGGACAGAGTTGTGTCGTTTTCATTTTTACTTTCACTTAATACAGAATCGATCACGCATTCACCGCTGTGCTTATGTTTTGTATTTTCTTGTTTATTCTCTTCAACACGTTCGACTGGTTCTGTTTTTATATCCATAAGTAAATCTTCAGGCTCAGGGGAAGCAAATGAAGGTGTAATACTGTCCAAAATTTCATCCTGGTGGTCATCAATAGATGCATTATTGTCAATTAATTCCACAGGTATATCGTCGCTCATAGCAGAGTTATCATTTTCAGGTAGTAACATTTCTTCGATTTCTCTTTGTAAGTCTGCCATTTTATTTTCTAATGATTGTTCTTCAGTTATTTTATCTTCACTGAAATGCGACTGATCCTCACATGATAAAATTTCTTCTTTTAAAAATTCTTCCACGGTAATTTTTTGCTCAGCTTCGGTAGGACTTAAATTCGCATTTGTCATAGTTTTAATATCATCTACATGTTCTGGATACTCTTCAATAAAGCATGACTGGATTTCACTTTCGGGCTGCCTATCTATCTGCACACAGATAACTTCTGATAAATTACTAAGTTCATCTAATGCGTTAGGATCAATTTTCCAATATTGAGCTTCTGAATAAAATCTATCTTTAACAGGAGTTTGTAGTGATTCAGGCGTAGATATAGGTGTTTCAATACATTTTGACGGCCTGAATTCGGTCTTGCTTGCAAAGGCCTCTTGTTCAGAAGACGTAATATCTATAGGAGAACATGTATCAGTTGTCTCACTAATTTGCGGTTCAGCTTTTTTATCTTTTTTCTTCTTCTTGTTCTTCTTTTTATTTTCAACAGTGTTTGGTTGAGTGATTTCAATTTTCGTTTTATCTTCATTTTCCTTGAATAACTTAGGTTCTCCGAGCTGTTCAGTTAGCTTAGGGTCATTTATTTCCTTTGACTTTGAGGATCGTTTTCTTTTATCTTTTTTTATCGGTTGCTTCTCTTCGTCAGACGTACTTGGTGCTAGTTGTCCTACTTTGGGTTTCATTTCCTTTTCTTTGGGTTTCGAAGCACGGCTTTTTCTTCCTTTCTTCATTTTTTCCGTTTCTTCTTCTGACGGACTACTTTGTATCGATTCAGTATCATCTGGTTTAAATGTTAATGTAAGGGCGTCAAATCTATTTTCAGATTTATCTCGCATATCACTTTTTTGCTCTACTTTAGATACTGAAACTGATCGATTATCCCTTGAACGTGACCTAGATCTTCGATTCCTTTCAACTGTTATAAAGCCTTC
>DWEM01000102.1:0-25480 GCA_018245935.1 Agara belti belti
TACCAAATATGTATTATGTAGAGGTACCTGAGTATGCAGAGACGAGCCGACACGTAGTTTATTGGTGACTTGCTGTATGTTGCGCTGTACCGGCGGCTGCGCGTGCGGCAGTGCCGGAAACAGATCGTCGTAAGCGTACGAGCCGCTATTGTCATAACCCACATTATTCATTTCCTCAGTATGCACAGGTATATCAGAATGAACGGGTAGCATGTCTCCAACCATCATGGATTGTTGCTGATGCATCATTTTTGTCTCCTCCGGCAGTCCTTGTCCGCGCCAAGTCGTTACAGTACTATACAATGAAAAAATACCACATCAGTACAAAAATGTATTACATCTGGAACATTTCTTTACATAACATATTTAAACAATTGATGCTGCTCATTGTTAATACTGTTTAAACAAGTTGCTCATTAATTTTATATTAAATGTTGAATCATGAAAGTGCTGTGAAGGACATTTAATTATATCACTACTACACAGTACATTTTAACTACATAGACTAGATATTGAAATGAATGAGCAAAATACAACAAATTTAGTGTATTTGGTAAATTAATGATAAAAATTGGATAAGAAATGTAGAAAGGCCAAAGAGCATTTATTTTTATCAGGCAGTTAATAATCAGTAGTCAAATAATGGAAACCTAGCTACAATAAACCTTTACATGCAATGTGTTAAGAATTCTATACAGTTTTTTTCCATGCTATTACCATTATATATGTGACTATTATAATTTTAAGTCTATAGTTTGTACATATTTCATAAATACTCACCTACACTTTTATTGCTGTACTATTACGTGTTCTACTCATTAAATTTGATAATATCACGAAATAACAATTCAATGACATTTTTCAACTCTACAGAATTATAAAAAGCCACACTGAAATATATATAGATATGACTTGAGGGTCATACAGATCCTTCAGTACATGAAACATTTAATGTATCTAAGGTAATTGTTTTTTGAAAAAAAAAAAACAATTTTGTATAATTAAAATGAGGTGTTTGAAGATATTGTGTTTGTATGTGAGTCATCCTTTAACTATGTTATTTGTCAATTAGTATTTGATTAATTATTATGTCAAAATTTTATAATACAATTTCTATTGTGCAAATTAACTATGCATCATTATCATCATCATCATCATCATCATCATCATCATCATCGTCATCATCATCATCATCATCATCAGCCAACACCGAGACTGACTACTACTAGATAATTTGTTAGACAAAATTTTGTTTCTACTGTATGTTGAATTATTTAGTTATGTTTGTATATCAACTAGGTTAAATGTAAAAGTAAAAGAAAACATCATAATTATAATCACAAGGTTGGTTCGAAACAAAAAACTGTTCTTTAAAAAGCCATAAATGAGAATGTTATAACTAGGTCTTGAAAATACTTGTTTCATATACAACTCACTATGCTGCACCTTGTAGTAAATGTAGGTGACGCAAATAATTTGAAACATTCATGAACTTGAGTTATGAGTTTGTATTATTAAAAAAAATAGTTAATCAATTAAATTGAAGTAGTTGTAATAACTTTCAAACCATTTTCAGTCCACAATATTTTCGAAGTTATATATTTCCGGTGTCCTAAACAAAATGTACAATCCACCTGAGCTATAGGCATACATTAGCATTTTTGTTTTCAACTTCTCTAATGCATAGTGCACAAGAAATGACAGAGTACACATTAGAAAGAAAATGTTATCAATTGTTAAACTGACACAATTTTGTAACAACACATCACATTGTTATTATCAGACACCTAAGTCTAGACAATTCTTAATCATTTAATTAATGTTTAATCCAAGAAAATCTTTAAAACACATGAAATCCTGGGAACAATAGGAGCGTCTAAGTTATTATCCGTACTACAAATTGCACTTTGTACATCATTTGATGCTAATCAATTAATTCAATGGACATGTAAAATTTTGTGGTAGAATAAGTTGCATTTAGCAATGAAACTTTTATTATGGCATTAAAATGAACCTTCATTTTTGGTATTGTAATAAATATTACTTTTAGGGGGTGTATCAAAAATAAAAACAGTAAATTTTACTTTTAATTGAAATATTTTAAATGTCCCCTCCGTTACATTTTGATAATACGTGTCACCTTCTCCCAACACATTTGACGTGGAACTAGTCTAAAAAATATGCCAATACGTACCGTACGTACTGTAGCCAAAATCAACCAGGAAGGTTATCCTTTATACGCCAGGATCGCTTTTTCTTACTCCTGAAGAAAAATACATATCAATTGTAATAAAATAAGGTAAAAACAATAAAATAATTTTGATCAGCACACACACGTACCCAATGCTGCTGCGAGCAAAGAGAACTTTGTCCACAGATAACTTATGTAGGGTTATCAAAAATAACGACAGAGAAGAAAATATAAATTAAGTTATGTTAATGTTGCCTGTTTCCAACAACAATATATTTTTTAATATATAATAGCACTGAGGACAATTTAATTCTGTTGTGATAATATACCTCAAGTAGAAATATCAAATGTAAATATGTATACACTGTATACTATACAGTTTCATAAAACGGTTTTAATAGTTGATGGTCTCGGCTTTTTAATAAAATATGCAACTATTATTTAGTCATAATATAATACATTAACAAAGATTGAGTTAAATGAATAAACCTGTTATTTATGACTGAAGTTGAGACGTCTTTCTTTTACTTAAACGTAGGAAGTGGAAGGACAACACCTAACTAGTACCTAAAGTAATGGACTTCGCTGTTTAATTATATAAAAAAAGACTGGCAAATATTCTGTAGGTTGCATCATCTATAATTAATTTTTTGCATTATTTGTGATATATAAATATTAATACCTTTGCAGTGTTGTATGTGCTTTCTTGAATAAAATACGTGATGCGTAGATGCCGAAAGAGCGTTATCTAAGTTCATTATACTGTTGTAAAAAAAAAACATTTCTATGATGTGAGTGTAATGTATTTTGTATGTCGGATTTACTATTTGCGATAGTTATTGTTGTGGGTTAATATTTACCATTACAGCTTTGATGAAGCAATAATAGTACAGTAAAATTAATATTCATGAGGCTATCGCATTTGAAAAATGGATAAGATACCCAGGACGCATGAAGGTAAGTGTTCATATTGTAGATCACAATAATAACGTCCCCGCCAGCCATTTTTGTCCATGTAGTAAATCTTAGGAATGTAAATATTCTTACTGTTTTTACTTAATATTCTAATTTTCTGTTATGTTTCCTTATGTTTATGCTTTAATTAAAAAACCCAAGTTTGTAGCAATAATTTCAATAGTTCCAGTGAAGTTAACAATATTTGTACACCTAGCTAACCTATAAAATCAAATATATGGTTATACTTTTTGTATATTATTTATGTTCTGGTAAATAGTATAACTCATACAAAAGGGGTATAATAAATGTTGTTACGGTTATCACGTATTTTTACATCTGTTCAGTAAAGTAACATTTCGTAAGAATTATATTGTAACTATTTCTTTATTTGCAAACTTACAGCTATAGAAGCACAGATAAGAGAAATCCAGTCAAAAAAGAATGAATTACCTGAGAATGGATCAGGAAAAGGCGTGTCATTAGGAGAGACATTCTATGATAGTGATATCTATGACAGTGCTGGTCAAGGTGGCAAGTCCAGGTATGATGGCTATGTAACATCAATCGCTGCCAATGATGAAGTAGAAGATGAGGATGTTGAAAATGTTCCCATCTCACAGAAAAGACCTGGATATACTGCTCCAGCTTCTCTTCTCAATGACATTGCACAGGTAATCCTTACTGTATACTGGTAGACCCAGCCACACATCGTTGTGGTTTTGTTATAAAAAATAATCATTTATTGATATGATGATATGATGATACTCACAATATGATAATTTACACCACCATCTGTTACAAACATACAATTAAATTTTGATCCTGTGGGTATATTGGGGTGAAGAATACCCTATGTTCATTCCTAGGCTTCAAAATCTTATCCCGATCCATCATTTAATTGACTAATTTAAAAAAAAAGGGTATTATAATTTAACTTGAATTCAATGGTCACTTGAGCTTAAAGATTTTTATGTGAATATCAATATATATATATATATCAATATATTTGTTCAATGCAATTGATTGTAAGAATTATTGTGGTTGTAGTGGTAAACTGTTACATGAATGACTAGTGGTACATTTTGACACATTTAAACTTCAGATGGAATGAACAACAATTTCAGAACAACGAGAGAGGTACATACAAAAACAGGAAAATAATTGGAAAATTATTGCCATCTAAACACGCCAGTTACAGTTGTGTTGTTATTTTTTTTCAGAGTGACAAGGACTATGATCCCTTTGCAGACAAAAGAAGGCCTACCATTGCGGATAGGGAAGATGAATATCGCCAGAAGAGAAGAAGGATGATCATATCACCTGAAAGAAATGATCCATTTGCAGAAGGTATCAAAGCTTTGCTTGCAATAGATTTCCCATATAGTACAACTAGTAACAATTGAATGACAATGGAAATTTGCCTAATATAGTTATTTATTGGTTATTATGTTTTTGTAGGTGGCAAAACACCAGATGTTGGCTCCAGAACGTACACAGAGATTATGAAAGAGCAGTATCTTCGCGCCGAAGAAACAGAGGTACCGGCTATTAAATAATAATTCTTATTTTTTAATAAGTTATGTCTTAGGTATGTGACCAATTGGAAATAGAACATAACGCATATAAATTATACATATTTTTGAAAAAAGAACACAAATTTTGTCAATAAATTCTATTAAAAAAAGCAGATACTATACTCCATTTTGCAGCAATCAGTGACTACACAAATTAATATCTTTTACTATAACTATTACAATAAATGGCTGTAAATATATGTCACTATGTATTTTATATAATATAATTTCAGTTGAGAAAAAAGTTGATGGAAAGGGCTAGAGAGGGTACACTCAAGCCTGTAGTACAATCCAATGGGGAAGCTGCAAAGCCAGCTGCCAAACGCAAAGGCCGCTGGGATCAAAGCTCGGAGGATACACCTGCAAAAAAAGCAATTCCAGTCACACCAAGCTCACAGGCAACACCTTCTTGGGATGCGGAGGTATGTGACACATATTAAAAAATATTTTCGTAAATATTTGGTGAAACTTTGAATGCAAGATTAAGTTTTACATACTTGTTATATTTTCAGAACATTATAAATACTGCTGCTTGATACAAAAATATGTACTTTAATATTAATTAGGCATGTTATGGAGCTTCATAATAGTAACCAAAAATATCCAAAGTAAAAACCTATCTGAAAACATATTATACAATTATGCATTCTTAAAAAATAATATTTACAATCATTTCATTAAAAGTGTTGTGTAATTCTTTTAAACTTAAGCAAAATGCTTCCTAATTTACTTTAATTGGGACATTATTATATCAAATTAATGGTGATTTTGCAAAATGCAAATAGATAGAACCTTTTTGTGGAAAACAGTTGGAACTACTTCACTGGAACTTATCTTACATCTAAACTGTGATAAGTATGAGAAATTATTGTTATTGAAAAAGGATAGTTTTAATAGTGTATAATTTTTGAAATTACATTTAAGCTCAATCTAGAGTTTTACAGTTTTTTTTATCTTGCATCTTAACTAAGGTTTTTATAAATATTGACAATATTCTATTTCTGAAATTTAATTATGTCTAAGTGTATGCAATTAAGTTGATAGGTAGCATGTTTCGAACTCAGAGAGGTGCATGGGAGGAAACGCCGGGCGGTGGTGCCCGCGGCGGCGAGACGCCGGGCGCTACGCCGTCGGCGCGCGTGTGGGACGCCACGCCCGGACACATCACACCCGGCCACGCCACGCCCGGCCGCGACACGCCCGCGCAGCACGCCTCGCGGCGCAACCGTTGGGATGAAACGCCCAAGACCGATAGAGGTATAACAAGTTTTTATTAACTCTTATTAAAACGATTACTCAATTGATTGATTGATGAGCATTTTCAATGTATAGTATAAATATCTTTGATTAGATATTTGGATTCATTTAGTTATTGTAATATATACCTAATGCTGATCAAGAAGTTATGTTGGTTACATCCATGTTTAAAGTTGGATGTGAGTACTACAAATGTAGGAACACCAATTATTGTAGTGTTGTAAAATCATGATTAAATGAAACTTTGTTAAATCAAAAACCAATGCACTAGTATTAATTATCATACAATTCAATAATTTGCAAGAATCTGAACTAAAAACTAACATCTGGTGGTACATCAGAAGGAACTTCTTAACAAACAAAAAGCCTGTTATTGGCACTTTTTCTTATATTACTTGTATTCAAGCAAACAGAGACTTTTGCAACTGATGAAATCTCAAGCCACACTCAACTTATATATTTTCAATAACTTACATATACATTAATTATATTGAACAGTTAATTAGCACTTATAATAATGAAAGAAATGTGTCCTATTTAGTATCAAATTTTTCATTCTTATTAATATGGCTCAGCTAAACCAGTATTTAAAGTGATGTAGTAAGTACACTACACAATTCTAATGTAGCACTTTAAAATAGTACACTTTGATCTCAACTTTTTACATTATTAAATTTAAATACAGTGGACCCCGGTGTAATCCTGTGACCCCTGGAATCCGACATGCCTATCACTGTTGGTTGTACATGAAATTTCGGAAAATATTCACTAATACAATGATTTGTAGTTCAAATAGATTCTTTAATGTGTAATTGGTCAGAATACAAAGTACTCTTTGTCAAAAAGTTCCAGACTATCGAGTCTCAGTCAATTCTCTATAATGCGACAAATTCAATTTTTATTAACCCAAAGACTTGTCTTTACTTATGTTAAAGCTACCACTATATTGTTGTTAACAACATATTGTACTTGGTAACAAATTAATCTAGATTATACATACAGAGACTCCGGGACACAATAGCGGCTGGGCAGAAACACCACGCACTGATCGCGGTGTTGGTGTCGACACAATTCAGGAGACCCCCACGCCAGGCACTAAGCGACGCTCCCGCTGGGACGAGACCCCGGGTGCCACGCCAGCGGCGGCCACACCCACACCATCACACGCAACGCCCTCGCATGCCACGCCGTCGCACGCCACGCCCTCACATGCCACACCTACACCACATACTCCAGTCTTTACACCTGGAGGGGTAAGCAATTAGTTGAATAGTAATAAAATAGCAGTTCATAATATTTCAATATCACTGGTATTCATTTAATTATTATGAATTTGTTTGTCGATATTGAACAGTAATTAATAAAAGGTAGATAAAAAATTTATTTAAAATTTGAAGAGGTGTTTCTTTTAAATTTCAGTCAACACCAGTCGGAGTTAAGGCGATGGCCATGGCAACGCCCACCCCCGGCCACGTGGCGGCCATGACGCCCGAGCAGTTACAAGCATACCGTTGGGAGAAAGAAATTGATGAGCGCAACAGACCCTATACTGATGAAGAGTTAGATTCCATGTTCCCTCCTGGGTACAAGGTTTTGCCACCACCAGCCGGTAGGTTCATACATTTATATTTACTTTTATCTTGTAGATAGTTATTTCAAATTATATTATGTAATAGATATTGTAAAGCTCCTCAAACTTTGCTCAAAGAAAGAGAAATGGAATAAAGAGTCACTAATCAGCATTGTTGTTCTAAGCTAAGATCATAAAGAAGACAGAATGTAGTTTTACCTATGTATTAAAAATTTTACTCTAAGAAAAACACATTTTAATTCCTAATTTTCCTTTCAGATAAAGGCTAAGGTTTTACTGTCATGCTGTTATGCCGTAGACTACAACATATATGCTTTTATATTAAATGAAATACATCAATTGCTGACGATATATATTTTGAGATAATATTGGGAGATGTTCGACATATATTAGCGGTCGAGCGTCTCTGTAGTGGCATGCAAGCCTACCTTTAAGTTAATAAAAGTCATTTTTGTTTAGGTTATGTTCCGATTCGGACTCCGGCTCGGAAGCTGACGGCCACGCCCACTCCGTTGGCGGGTACCCCTATCGGCTTTTTCATGCAGACGGAGGAAGTGGGCGGGGCTGCGGCGGCGGCGCGCTTGCTGGAGCCGCAGCCGCGCGGCGCGCAACAGTTGCCCTTCATGAAGCCCGAGGACGCACAGTACTTCGACAAGCTGCTCGTTGACGTCGACGAGGACTCGCTCTCGCCAGACGAGCTCAAAGAGAGGAAAATTATGAAACTGCTGCTCAAGATTAAAGTAAGCCACTTACAACAATATCTTTAATCATCAGATTTCGAGAGGAATTAATTGTACTATAAAGTTTATATTGTGCTAATATTATGAAGATAACCGTATGGCATTCCTTGAGGCTCGCTCATCGATAATTATTTTAGTAAAACAATGAATGAATATTTTAGCTACCTGACAATAAAGTCAACAACTGTAAAGCTATCCGTGATTAATTTATCGTGTTTATTTTTATCCATGCAGTTCGATAATTTGCAAATGTTTGATTACATCCAAGCTGTGTGATTTCGCACGTACAATGTGGTATCTTGTGCACAGAACGGAACGCCGCCGATGTGCAAGGCGGCGCTGCGGCAGATCACGGATAAGGCGAGGGACTTCGGCGCAGGTCCTCTCTTCAATCAAATTTTGCCGCTTCTCATGAGCCCTACACTTGAGGATCAAGAACGACACTTGCTTGTGAAAGTGATTGACAGGATTCTTTATAAATTAGATGATTTGGTGCGACCATATGTACACAAGGTAAGTTCTTGTAAATGGTTTGATGTTTTGGTTATGTGGGTACACCAGATGTCTGATATAAAGCAGTCATATTGACCACATTCATCTACAAGAAATCTCAATGAAGGTGGTTCTTCTATCTGAGACCAATCACATACTTTATTAGCCCTGGGTAATATTGGAAAGGTAGCACATTTACTGGACTTTAGAAATGGATTAAATGGTGATAGATCCAAGATGAATAACATAGATTGCTCTATTTTCAATTATATATAATTGTAATTTGATTTAATCGGAACTAGAGCAATGAATACACTAACTGAATGTATTGTCCTAAGTAATAAAACTTTTTGCACAGATTCTAGTCGTTATTGAGCCTCTTCTTATCGATGAAGACTACTATGCGCGTGTTGAAGGCCGAGAAATTATATCAAATCTCGCCAAAGCGGCAGGATTGGCCACCATGATCTCCACTATGCGACCTGACATCGACAACATAGATGAATATGTACGAAATACTACTGCAAGGGCGTTCGCAGTCGTCGCCTCTGCGCTGGGTACGTTATACTCGCAATTTTATCATGTTTAATCAGTCCAGCACTCATACTTATAAGAGCACATAATATCTTGTAAAGTAGTTACGTGAATTTTCCCTGTAAATTTTTTAAATGCTAAATTTGTTTCTTGTAGAGTTAGAAAATGAGAGAATATAATGTTGATAAACCTTTTCACAGGTATTCCATCTCTGCTACCATTTTTGAAAGCTGTGTGTAGGTCAAAGAAGTCTTGGCAAGCACGGCACACAGGCATAAAAATCGTTCAACAAATAGCTATTTTAATGGGTTGCGCAATTCTGCCGCATTTAAAATCACTCGTGGAAATTATAGAACATGGTAAGTACATATTTATGTAAAACTTAATAATGTTCTAGTACTGATACTTGTATAGAAATTCAACATTCTTCGTTTATTACTAACAGTATAGATATTTTGTTTTGAAATCCCTATAATATATAATATAAGTCCCTATAATACTTGTATTATTATTTATTTCAAAACAAGGGACTGTAACATTGACGCACACCAGTATAATATTGTCTTAATTATATCCAGTCTCCTTCTTGCTCCTGGCTATTATCGCAATTTATTCGGGGTAAACCTTCCTAGCTATTTTGCATCACACCGTATGACACTCAGTCTTCAGTCTACTGATCCTCTAGCCTTTCTCCAATGACTCTTGCCCTACTATAACATCTGATTGAACTTCTGCCAATTATATGTTTATGAGAATCTCGTCAGCGTAAAACCATGGAGACCATGGAGCTGGTGTCTGTATATATATATGAAGTTACGTTCTCCATTACCTCTACATCTAATTTCTCAATAATATCCAGGATGATATTATATTAGAAAACGTATTTGCAAAGAATAGTATAGTTAATAACATACTGCTCTCTGGCAGGCTTGGTCGACGAGCAACAAAAAGTGCGTACCATCACCGCCCTGGCGAGCGCGGCGCTGGCCGAAGCCGCCACGCCCTATGGTATTGAGTCTTTCGACTCCGTACTCAAACCATTGTGGAAGGGTATCAGAACGCATCGTGGCAAAGGTTTAGCCGCCTTCTTGAAAGCCATCGGCTATCTCATTCCGCTCATGGACGCCGAGTATGCCAACTATTATACACGTGAAGTGATGCTCATTCTGATTCGTGAGTTCCAGTCGCCTGACGAGGAAATGAAAAAAATTGTGTTAAAGGTCAGTGTGTATGAAAACTTACAAACAACTTAATATACGAGATAGTAGGGTCTCGCGCGCTGATTTGTGGAATACTTAATGCCCATAGTTTGTAATGACCACAACATATAGTGACAAACATGCCTATTGAAAATTCTTTATTATTGTATTGATAGCCTTTATTCCTAATATGTTTCCAGGTACAACTTGTATATTGATAATCAATAATTTTCTCAGGTGGTGAAACAGTGCTGTGGTACAGACGGTGTTGAGCCACAGTACATCATGGATGAAATTCTGCCGCACTTTTTCAAGCACTTCTGGAACCATCGCATGGCACTCGATCGTCGTAACTATCGTCAGCTCGTGGATACAACTGTTGAAATAGCCAACAAGGTAGGAGATAAATAAAACTTATTAATTACATTTACAGCCAATTGATTATTTTGAATCTAGTCAGCCTGGATAACAAGACCATGTTAATGTTTTCTTACTTGTAGGTTGGTGCTTCTGAAATTATAAACAGAATTGTGGATGACTTAAAAGATGACAATGAGCAGTACAGGAAAATGGTAATGGAATCCATAGAAAAGATTTTGGCTAATTTAGGAGCAGCAGACATAGATTCAAAGTTAGAAGAAGCACTTATTGACGGTATACTGTATGCATTCCAAGAGCAAACCACAGAGGTTAGTACATTTTTTAATTTATCATTGCCATTGATTATTTTTTATTTTATCATGGCCATTGATTCTTAATATTTTTTATTTACTACAAAATGATAGCATTGCATCGTTTTAGTACAATGGTATTATTTTGTTACATGTTTGATTTACTTAGCATAATTTGTATTAGAATATGTCCTCACTTTACATTTTATACTGTTATTTCTACAAGTTTTTGGTACATATGTATTTCTATGATAGTATATTCAAACCAACAAAATTGTTTACTCCTGCATGCCTAGTAACCAAATTGTAATGTTACTGGCTTTCTACAGGAACTGTGTTTGAAATCAATTATAGGATAGCATTTCATATATGTAAATACAAATGGCATGACAACTTGCAGGATGTAGTGATGTTGAACGGTTTCGGCACAATCGTCAACCAGCTGGGCAAGCGCGTGAAGCCGTATCTGCCGCAGATCTGCGGCATTATCCTGTGGCGTATGAACAACAAGTCGGCCAAAGTGCGCCAGCAGGCCGCTGATCTCATTTCGCGGATCGCTGTCGTCATGAAAACCTGTCAGGAGGTCAGTGTACACAAAAAATGAATAGCCACGTAGCTTACCTATACTGTAATGAAGTAAACATAACTAAATACTTTCTTTACAGGAAAAACTTATGGGTCATCTTGGTGTTGTACTTTATGAATACCTCGGAGAAGAATACCCCGAAGTACTGGGCTCAATTTTAGGGGCATTGAAAGCTATTGTTAATGTCATCGGTATGACGAAAATGACACCACCTATTAAAGACCTGCTTCCACGATTGACACCAATTCTAAAGAACAGGTAAATATCTTCATGAAATATATGGCAGTTATATGGCATTGGTTTATTAATAAATATTAATTCTTTCAGACATGAAAAAGTGCAAGAAAATTGCATTGATTTAGTTGGACGTATTGCAGACAGAGGTCCGGAATTCGTATCGGCGAGGGAATGGATGAGAATCTGCTTCGAATTACTCGAACTACTGAAGGCGCACAAGAAAGCAATCAGACGAGCTACCGTGAATACCTTTGGTTATATAGCCAAAGCTATTGGTCCACACGATGTACTGGCAACACTACTTAATAATTTAAAGGTTCAAGAGCGACAAAACAGGTAACAAAACAATAATTTATTAAATAGTAGGTATTTTTCAGACTCATCAACTGTACATTTTTGTAATCTTTGTAAATTTCTATTTAAGAGTTTGCACCACAGTCGCCATAGCTATTGTTGCGGAGACCTGTTCGCCGTTCACAGTATTGCCAGCTCTTATGAATGAATACAGAGTACCAGAATTAAATGTACAAAATGGAGTACTTAAATCTTTGTCATTCCTGTTTGAATACATTGGAGAGATGGGAAAGGATTACATTTATGCAGTGTGTCCATTACTTGAAGATGCTCTTATGGACAGGTATATTTTATATGTACACCATGTGATATCCCCTAGCGCTACTAGGAACGCCTCGATACGTATATATGGTTTACTTCAAAGAGATCCAAAAGTTTAAAGTGCTCTAGTGGATTATTCAATTATGTTTAAGTTAAATTCAATTTATAATAATTTTAGAATAATGGTCTTTTTATAGTAATAATGATCAGTGATGAAACTAGAGCCACATACTGTTGCAGAGATTTGGTGCACAGACAAACAGCGTGCGCCGCAATTAAGCACATGGCGTTGGGCGTTTACGGATTCGGCTGCGAGGACGCGCTCATACACTTGCTGAACCACGTGTGGCCGAACATATTCGAGACCTCGCCGCATCTCGTGCAGGCCTTCATGGACGCGGTGGAGGGCATGCGGGTCGCCTTGGGTCCCATTAAGATACTGCAGTACGCTTTGCAGGTAAATAACTGACAATATTTTTTTTATATAACGCTTACTAGGTGCACACTATTGAATGAATATTAAAACGTATAGATGTTCGAATTAATTAATTGCTGTTGATTGGCATGCTGTGGGCATAGAATACATGTAATAAAATTCATACATAAACTGGCGTATAGGTGAAGTGTTCTTATTTCCCGACGACCGACTAACGCAATTAACATTTGGGTGTAACATACTTGAAACGGACAGATATTACTCAGATGCGGTAACAGATAGATTTGTTAGAGCTTTAATGGATTAGGATGTAGACCTAATGTCAAATATTAAAAGTCATTTTACAATGCTGTACCTTTAATTATGCTTTGTTCTAGGGCTTATTCCATCCTGCAAGGAAAGTGCGAGACGTGTACTGGAAGATATATAACACATTATATATTGGTGGACAAGATTCTTTAGTGGCCGGATACCCGCGGATACAGAACGATCCCACCAATCATTTCATTCGTTACGAATTAGATTACTTGTTGTAACACGTTGCTAATACAATGAGGCGTATGACAGATTTTGTTTAATTTTCCCATTGATTTCTAAAAGAACTACGCCATCTAAACACTATAAATAAATATGTTTTTGAAGTTGAAGTTCAGTATCTATTAAATAATTGATAACAATATAAAGTCCCAGTAACTAGAAGCTATGAGTTAAGATAAACCCACAGTACTATGTTGCGCAAAGATAAACCGTGGTGAAAGTAAGTTGTCATTTAGCACTGACACATCTCAATAAGCGTGCAATGCAACGCAAACGCCTAGCTTGTGGATGGTGTGGTATGTGGTTGGGTGATTAACGCTCGTTGAAGCAATGCTTGCTGAATTATAAGCAGTACTATTTAATAAGGTTTGAGGCGCCCTGTTGCGTAATTTTATTTAGGTTGTCATCATTTTCGTTTTTATTCATTGTATAACAGACTATTGTAAGGAGGCACCCTATCATAATTGTTTTCTTTTTAATTCGTAACATTTTAATAAAGCGTCGCATTTCTTTCCAACATGGATACATAATAAAGATCTTCTGGAGACTGGGACGATATAAATATTTTCACAATAGTTTCATCTTAACTAATATTATAAAGAAAGATTTTATTGTTTGTTTGCATTGAATAGGCTCTGAAACTACTGGGCCGATTTGAAAAATTATTTCACCATTATCCCTGATGAACTTAAGCGATGGAACATTTCAAAAAGTTAGGCATCCGTATGAAAACTTCGATAATGTAACCCAACGTGTGCAAGAAATCGCTATATTGGGAAAAAATCGTGCGAAGCCGGGGCGGGCTGCTAGGTTAAAATAATCATATAAAAAGTTATACTTAATAGCCCTAATAGTAACTAAAAGTCTTATTTGTTACACTGAATTAATATAATAAATAAAAAAATATCTTCATATAATTCTTTTATTTGTAGTTGTAGTCGGTTTGTTTAATTTCAACTTAAACTAAACTTAATCCCTCAAATTATATTGAACCTCCTCTTAAATAATTTTTCAATGTTTATCGTGACTGCTGCAGACACCATAATTTTGCAGTTTTGGTATTGTCGACTGCATGTTAAAATAATTGCGTTTAAACTGAGTTAGGGACCCGGTTGCCCGGGTAATGTATAAGCGACGCAATAAAGGGCCACGCCCACCAGCCATATCGGGTCCCTGGCATTGCGTAATGTAACAGAGGTATCACATGATTGTGAAACATAAGACATATTTTTATTTCAATTAAGTCACAAGTACCACAATTTCAATTTTACGTGAAAAGGCCTGAACAGTTAATATTGATGAAAACCATATACAACACCCTAAAGAAAATTACATAGAAATTTTAAAATGACCATTTTCTTTTTTCTGGAACATCAAATGTTTTATTCATAGCCAATCATAATAATACAAAACATTGCCGGAAAAGGAAATAGCATTACATGGTAATTATAGAGCATATTACTTAGTTACATTTCACATATGGGTACTTGCTAAAGATGCGATTACATTAGACGCGATGCTCACTATGAACATGTAGTAACTTTAATAAATTAAATTATTGATTCTTTTCTGGAATTACATTGGAATGTATATTATAAAAAAATTGCGTTCTACCTTAATCCTTCCTATGTATGTACCATTTTTTCACATTTCAAACGAAGACAACAGAAGGTAATGCAGATTATAACAATTGATAATTATTTTAAGCTAATCACTTCAAAATTAAAGCCTATATAGATTACATTTTGAATATTTATTATAAGATCATAATAATAGCTTCAATATTAAACATAAAGGAACATTACACAAAAGTGACTAGAACTACATTCCTGTAATATACTAATCTAAATAATGTTACAAATAATCATTAATACATAAAGTCACAAAATTACAATATTGTTGTATAGTAATTCGAAATAAAATCACATTGAAAACTAAAATATCATTACTAAATTCATGTTACGCTTTGAGAATAGATTCCTAAAATTAACAGAGATCTCTTAAAGTATCAAAAGTGCATTAATCAAACATGAGACCGGCGAGTTCTGCAAACTACTTATCTCACTCCTGCGAAGTACTGTTGTTTCCAGTACATAAAATATTAGAACAGAGAAAAAATGCTTTCAAAATAAGTCAACATATTACAAGCTGCCATCCGTTTCACGCAAAACGTAAAAATTAAGCAACACATTTTTTACCAAAATACAATTTTCACTGTACAGCACCTTAATGTTGACATTTGGTTTGAATGTATCCGAAGAAAGGGCACGTGATTGAAACACAACACGTGAACCGTGTATTAATTTGGGATTAATCACTGACCTTGGAGTGTCTAATGCAACAATGAGAATGTGTTATATATGTATTGCGAGTTCCTATTTTGTTACTTATCTGTGAAAATGAAACATTATTCTACTAGGGACAAAATAATTTTCACCATTGGTTAGTTTTCAAATTAATGACAAATATGTACGCATATAAATTAAGTACAATGAATGAAAACTGAATATTCCTCTTCTCATGATGTATAGTAAAGCATCAAGGTGCAGTGAATTATACTGGTAGGTATATTTAAAAAACGCTTCGTTCCCGCTATAAAAACTAATTCACTGTCTCTATGACCTTTTGAATATATAATTTATATACTTCAGTTGCCAGTCGTTATTTTTTGCCTATCCTTTCTTCCTATTCCATTATTATTTTTTTATATAGAGCCTCGTATCAATGTATTCTTTATACCAGCCGCGTGTCATTATCCAACACAGACTTCCATCAAACTTTCAAGATTAGTCTAAAAGGTATATTTTAATAATAAACCAATTGCATCAGGTACCTACTATTCATTGGAAATATACTAAATATATAATACACATCAAAATAATAAATACTTAAATAGTATTCAAGCAAAAGCACATTTAAGATAATTATCAAATAATACCAATTAATGAATGTAGTATACGAAAACCCACACTATACGGTTACTCTAATAATAAAAAGGAATGTGCAAAATTATAAATCTACGGAAAATATGGAAGTAGTATGTTTTTAAACAAAATTACAGATAAATTAACAATGTTTTTAGTCATACAACTGATTTCATCTGCCTTTGTTAAGAAAAGTTTACTTGAGCTAGCACTTAAAAGGCGTCGGTGTTACTGAATTAATGCGGCCAAAGGTTTGTCACCAACGGGC
The DNA here is from genome assembly GCA_018245935.1 of Agara belti belti. Classification (NCBI taxonomy): domain Eukaryota; kingdom Metazoa; phylum Arthropoda; class Insecta; order Lepidoptera; family Hesperiidae; genus Agara; species Agara belti. The sequence goes on from DWEM01000102.1 coordinate 16,810, forward strand.
TATCAAAGAAAATACTGCCTAAATTTTTGCGATATGATTGCATATGTCTATTTTACAGTATAACTCACACTAAATATTTATGTCCAAAAAAAAACAAAATATAGTACAATAGTTAAGCTGTGTTGTGTTGACAAATATAGGTTCAATTTTTAACCAAATTAAACATCTTGTTAGCCTTAGTTACTGAAGAACATTGTCTTTTACACCATATAATATAATTAAATATATCCGAAAATATCCTCGATTTAAAAAATGAGACATGGTCGTAATTAATATATGAGAAGACTACGTATGCGTTGCGACTCAGCGCTCAGTTGAATAGCGAAAGCATATCAGACAATGTTTTCGGTTGCAAAGTAAGAGTCTATTTGTATACGAACAAGGCCGGGCAAAATCACTATAAAGCAGACAGATAAGTTATCGTTGGTAAGAATAAGTATTAAAGAACACAAATAACACTAATTGAAAATCCTGAAATCGGATATATCCTACCTAATATCACACGAAATTATAGACCCAATATGAACCAGCTTGAAGAACTTAACGTTGCCTAGTTATAAGAGATATTTGTAAAATGCTTGTATGTACCTAATCTTTATCGTCCACTGAGTAAAAATTTCAATAATACGTGAATAAGTCGAATACTTTTTTGTGGAACACACAACACGTGATTTGGTTAATGCTTTTTTTATAGTTACTTGAAATTTAAAAAATGGATAGATCAAACAGTGTAAGAATATTTGACTGGAGCAATAGTACGATAGACCATTATTGTGTGGCCGACGAGCCTCTGGCGGAGACGTGATGCAGCGCGCTGAGCATGAGCGGCTGCCACGCCGTGCCGAGCGGCTGCTCGGGCGTGGCGCCCAGCCGCCGCTGCAGCGCGCCGCCGCTCGACGCCGCCCACACCTCGTGCCCCATACACGACACGTGCTTGAACGACATCTCGCAGTCTGAAAACGGTCCAAACAACATTCGTGTCTCACAAATGAGCTAGGATTTCACAATTCAAATAAAATCTTATATATAAAAATGAATGTTTGTCTGTATGTCATCGATGAACTCAAAAACTACTGGACCGATTATTATGAAAATTGTTATATATATGTATTTTTCCACGGAGAAGGTTTGTATAATATGCTTATTAATGCCACTCTCCACCAGGTGGCGCTGCTGAGTAGCAACTTCTGCTGCGTTCTACCGATTGTCATGAAAATCAGTATGACCATGTATTTTTACACAGAGGAAACGAATATGACATGTTCAACTGTAACATGTAAAAGATGTAACTCGTCACCAGGTGGCGCTGCAGAGTAGCAACTTCTGCCCACCAGGTTTATTTCTTAAATTTATTTTAGCTGTTGGCGTAGCAGCGCGCGCCGGGTACAGCTAGTGCACCAATAAATATCATTTTGTGCTTGCAATTTATAATATGCAAATTATTTATTTTTGATGGTATACATATCTGAGAGCGTTATAAAATATAATGACAGGCAAACAAAATTCGATGAATGAAGTTACTTGCTAATTGCGATGCAAGTAGCTTGAATGGCATCTAATAAGTTACGTAGTGTAGTAACATATTAATTGATAATAGTATTATACTTATTTAATCCACAGTGTTCACAGGCATCAATATCATCACTACATAGTACAAAACAAAGTCGCTATGTATCTGTCCCTATGTATGCTAAGATCTTTAAAACTACGCAACGGATTTTGATGCGCCTTTCTTTAATAGATAGAGTGATTGAAGAGGAAGGGTTATATATATAATAACATCCATTACATAGTGAGAAATACTGTTATTTTTGAGGTTTCTAATGTGATGTCGTAAATAATTACATTTTTTGCGGCGGGTGCGAGAAGTCGCGGGCAAAAGCTAGTTATAAATGTAGATGAAAAGTTATTTGCATTGATTAAAATTTTATCATAATTAACATTGCACATATGTATAATTAATTACTCTTACCTGTTAAATACTTCCATTGTCTGCCTTCCTGTTTTTCTTTTGATATTTCAGTTCTCACTGCTATCATACCGTTAGAAAGAATGACCCAAGCGGCACCTCTTGTTAATGATACCGCTTTCGCACCAACTACGGTTTTTTGAGTAAATGCAAAATTACATTTTGGTGCCTCAATTAGCTTCCAACTGGAGCCTCCAGGATTTTCCTTTGTTACACTAACTCGATAATAAAGTTCACCTTTTCTACCTACTGACCAAATTATATTGTCATATATACTGATAGCAATCAGAGACTGCGGACTGTTAATGTGTTCCCAATGAAGACCCTAAGGACAAACAAATTTTATATACAGTAACCTGAACATATTGAATAATTCAATTTGTAACATTATTGAATTGGTAAGTTCTTACTGAAGGTGAGGACAACGTAACTCCAGTTCGATATATAGCATCACCTCCTATTGTGACAGCCCACACAGAGACTTCTTCACTGTTTGCCTGTAATTTTAATACCAATGAACAATGTTTTTTAGCTTTGCACTGGAAGGTAAATTTTTTAGGTAAACAAAGTGCTAACATACCCATAAAGAAATGTCCAATAATCCAGTGCTGCCAGCTCGAACCCATGGACCTTCAGTAATAATCTGAGCCTTACGGTACCAACGCCTGCGTCGAACACAATCAGTAAATATTTTCTTCCCGTGATATGGAGCTGGGAAGTCGGTAGCATACTGCCATCCATCACTATCAACACCACCAGGGGTGCCATAATCAATCATCCATTCTGATATCTAAAATTGTAGACATATTTTTTTAAACAATTGGCAAATAAATTTTTGTTAAAGCTACTATTAACCCAAATTTGAATAGTGAAAATAAAAATAAGGAAGGGAGGAGGAAGAGAGGAACATACCCAATGCCAATGACGGCTTAGCAATTTAGTGTGTTCCCGAGTCCTCTTATGCTTTCCTGTTATATCACTCCACATGTAACGATCTGTAGGAAGACCTGTTGATGTATATCCAGATAAAGGATTCCATCTCTGATTCTCATATACACAATAAGTTTGCGTGTCAGTCATTGCATTGATGCCTTCATTACTACCAATACCTGTGCATAACGTTGTAAATATAAAACACAATAAAACTAAAATATAATGTAGGAAAACAATAAAAACCAGACAATACCTTTGAGTATCCCACCACCCCAGCCACCGGTATACACCCAAGCCCTATGGTCATGAGATATACCCCAAACAATACCATTCTGACAGCATTCTACTCTTCGCAAGTATCCACCCATCATTCGCCACACCATTTCATCGGGCCCTATTATAACATTTGTAGAGCTGTACTCCATAGTGAATAATTTTAGTGGTCCTTGAACTAATACTGATGTAATGCTTTCAGGGCTCAGTCTGTGTTTGTATGAACAATAATTTTGATCATTTACTATAATTGTAAATCCAACATCATTACAAATGATTTTCATACTAAACTCTTGGCCTGGCATTAATGGTAATGCATGCCGTTCTTCTAACCCCCAGTGTCCTGACTTTTTAGTATTGCAGACAACAGTACATTCATCAAATCTTACATTAAAATGTAATGGTATTTCTGTTATTTCTGTCTCTATTTTGTGTCTCTGTTTTTTCACTTCAGGTCCCTGGAGATTTAAATGAAATCTATTTATTTCATCAAATAAATTTCCTGTTATTTTTAAAATACTCCCTGGTGGAAAGTTGTTGTGTAATGTTGTCACAAATCCAGCAACTATATCTTTGCCAAAAACTTGAAATTCTTTTACATAGCTGCCATTCTTTTCAGCATTCAGTTTTGCAGGAAGTGGATCCCAACACAGTATATCGCCAGTGTTGGTGACTGCCCAAACCGAATTATTTGATGGTCTACCAGAAAGACCATTAATCTGGGATGTTATATCAACAAGTACACTTAACCATTCTTCTTGTTCCATTTCAGAAATGTATTGTATTTTGATAAAATCTTTGGTATGATTTGGGACTGTTAATGTTATTCTCGGACAACCTGGTTCTGATGATGTTGCAATACTGGTTACTTCCCCGAGATTTATAATAAATTGTATAGTTCCATCAGGCTGGAACACAGACAATGTACCTATATTCTCTGAAGTATGCCAATATAAAGACAAAATACAATCTTCACTTGTATTATTGGAACTAACCAATCGTGCCTCACAACTACGAGTCCATCCTTTCTCTTCAATTGCTAATCCATAGTTAGACAAGTCTACATTTTGATTATTTCTATTCTTGAGACTTTCAAGTATCTGAAATCTCCACTTTGCTGTTATATCAGCATTATGAGCATTTTTTGAATCTGTAAACCAATGTGGTACCTGCATTGCATCAACACAGCAAGCACCAGCTTCTACATAAGACCAATTTGTGTCACAAGTACCCCAGGCAGTCTGACTCACTTCCTCATCAAAGTACATTCCAGAATCAACATCGAAGACACTGCTATCACTATCTGGCTGTGCCTCCATACCCACCACTGAACCAACACTTCTAACAGGACTCCATGCTCTAGGATTTTTTAATGTAGTTTCATAACTCTTACCAGTCAAGTCAATATTTTCAAGATTCGTGTTCTTCTTTGGTCTTAACTCTCGGGAAGGTTTAATCGGTAAAGTATTTTCTATAGGTGCGGAATGGGACTCTTCCCAGGAATTCCGTAAATGGATAGTGGATTTCAATTCTGGAGTATTTTCATTCAATAAATTAAGGCTATGGTGTTTTGGATTTGAGGCAGACGATATTATGCTAGCAGAACTAGATGTGCGGCTTAGTTGCATATTAGCCTGAACCATTCTCCATCTTTTACCTGTTAGTTCTGCTGGTGTTATACCACTGCGCCAATAAATACACTTGTTAGATTCCCCAATAGCAAATACCTGATCATTTAGTCCTATAGATATGTGGACCATGTTACCATTGATTTCTAACCAGCCACTCCCCATGGCAGCCCCCTCAGAAGTTCCTGCAGTATTGCCATCTATTCCTTTTCTAAACCACACTCTGGTATCAGAGCTAACAGCCCATACGGCATTGTATCCAACAGACACCACCGATAATTTAGTTTCACTCGGAGACTTGACTTCCAGCCAAGATTCTCCTGTAAGGCAATCTTTTGTTACACCTTTTCTAATAATAGCTCTCCCCGTCCACAATAATGCCCACACCAAGCCAGTAGGACCTACCGATATCTGTTTAATATCACAGTTTGGTGGAATGCTTACATTTATCCATTTCAACCCTTCTGGTGAAATGGTACTCACTCCTGACCTGCACATAACACGTCCATGAGCTGTTATAGCCCAAACTGCCAAAGAGCCAGCCGAGGCATGTGGCACTTGATTCCCACCAATGCTTACATCTATAAAGGGTTCTTGTGTAGGGTCTTTGTGAAGTGGAGCTATAGCACACCAGGAATTCATTGCACTAAATTTCCTATATCTTATCCATTTTCTTCTTCTAACACAAGATTTCCATTGTTTAACAGCTCCAAATTGAGCCGGAAAATCAACAGCATAACTCCACCCATCATGGTCCAGGGGTTGACCATCTAAGGTTAACTCGAGTTGCCAATCACCTTCCCACTGCCATGCCATGGAGGGCAGCCTAATGCAATCAATGGATCTATCTTTTGTTCCATCTTGTGAAGAAAAATGGTATCTGTCTGTGGGCAAAAGTCTTCCACTAAAACCTTCTAATGGTAGCCACCTCTCATTTTCATAAGACTCCTCTTTTACTCTGATTGGTATTTCTAATCCGTGAACGTGGAGATAAATCTGCCGGTCACCTCCCACTGCCCATAAAAAATGAGGAACTGCTGATAATGTCTTAAATTCTAAGCCGAGATACATAAATTCTCTCCAGCACGAGCCGCTTGTGGACAAAGCGTACACTTTACCTTCATTATTTATTGAAAATAATAGGGAATTGCTAGACATTTTAATTTAAATCTAGTGTTTCATATATTTTGTATTCAACTCATAATATTGTAGAACATGAGTAATATCAAACACGTGAAACCGTATGTATATTATAGAATGAAAAACTGATATCAAGATTCTTATTTAATTGTCTTAAACATTTACATGTTAAAATCTTTCGCTACTATAGATTTAGTTGTTCTTTTCGCTATATTAAATCAGGTGCAACCTTGCAAAGCAGGAAAAATGACATTGACATTATCATTTTTGCTAGCTGGTTTGAGTCTGAAGCTAAACTGTCTATTGCTCTATACTCTCAGAGTTACCAGTGGATCCAACTTGTTTTACATTGTTTATAAGGTAGATTTGCCTTGCAGTAGATGAAACAATCAAATAGTTAAATAAACTGTTTAGTTAGTAAGAGTTCATAATACTTAAAATATTTTTTTAAAGGTTTACTTTACTTATGACTTTCTTTTTTAAGTTTATACTTCGTTTTCTTACCAGTAGTAATCGGGTGGTATAAATGTTTGATAAAAAGAATGGAATTCAAGGCGCATGTAACGTTTGAAACTATGAACCATTTTCTATAGTGGTAACCACTGCAACTAGGAACAGGAAGTAACTCGCTTGTTCGCTAATGTTGTTCATTTAATCAAAATTACATGCGCTGGCGCAGTTACAAGCGACTAAAGCGACATGGCAATGACAGTGTCAAGTGCTATTTGTGGATTTAAAAATTTAAAGTTTTACGTAGTTTCATGCACGTGTATAAGTTTGGCATTATATCAAAAAACTAATTTGGTATCATTTTCTGGTTGTGAAGAATGTAACTAAAATCATATATAAAATATTATTGTCATAATAAGGTTTTTCTTATTTTGTAACAATTATTAATATTTAAAAATGACTGTGTACAGTAAAATGTTTGTGGCATTCAGAAAATATCCTTTATTACGAGGTATGGCATCTTATAGCGTAATTTGGCCTTTATCAAGTTTTATCCAACAAACATTTGAATTAAAGGACTTAGGTATGTAAGCTAAATATGTAGCGTTTCTTCATTATATAATTAATACTTTCAAGGAACCTTTCAAAATCATCACAATATTTTTAAATTTTCAGGGTCATATAGTGATTATGACTGGTTGAAATGTGCACGATATGGTCTTTGGGGATCATGTTATGTTGCACCTACTCTTTATACTTGGTTAACAGTCGCTAATAAAATGTGGCCGGGAAATTCAATACGAGCTGGTATCATAAAGGTGAGTGAGTGTGACTTATTGCACAGTAAAATATAGTTATCCATATGGGACTTATCCAACAATGATTTAATAATAATGTCATTTATTTTTCATATTGTAATTTATTAAAATGTCATAATTTTAAGGTATTGCTTGTTTTATTTTCGCTTTAACTGGCACTGTTAATATATTTTTCTTAAAGTCGCTTAACTTTTTGCAGACATTTGTTGAAACTATCACATATACCCCTTTTGCAATGTGTAGTTTTTATTTTGGTATGAGTTTATTAGAAATGAAGACAGTTGAAGAAGCTGTAGCAGAAGTGAAAGCCAAATTCCTACCAACTTATAAGGTAAAGTATTTTAAACCCAATTACTGACGTTGATAATAATAATGAAACTGTTGTGTAATCAAACATAAGTTATGTACTAACAGCAATTAGTTATCCACCTCTTGATAATACTATTAGAAATGAATGGTCTTTTTTATCCTACATAATACTTTTGTTACCTTTCAGGTCGGAGCCTCAGTTTGGCCTGCTGTAGCTATGATAAATTTCTGCTTTATAGCTCCCAGAAATAGGATTGTTTTTATTAGTTTTTGCAGTCTTATATGGACATGTTTTCTTGCCTATATGAAACATCTGGATAAAGAAAATATGAACAGACAACCTGATAAATCTATGAAACTGATGAACACACAATGATCATCTTAATATAGCACAATTTGATAATCTCAGTATTGTTTATTACAATTTTATCACACAGTATTACTGAAATACTATGAATTTTACTAGAGTAAATTAAATCTAAGCAATATTATTTATTAACTTGCATTGTTAAAAATAATGCATATATATTTATGATCTGTAACTAGATGTTAAATAGATAAGAATGTGCCTTTATATGTTAAAATATATTGCACAATAAACTATTTTTAGGATTTCACTAAAATAATTTTAATCTATTTGCCAAAGATTCCAAAAAAGTATATCTTGTGTTGTTGATAATGAGGTAAATATGTTATTACAATTAATCTAAATTTTTTATTGATAAAACAGTTTACGTTAATATATGATAGGATAGTGTTATTAGGTAGCAAATAACATGAATAAATGTGATAAAATCCACATAATATAGTAATGATAATTAGAATACTATTTTGGTATGGTCCAATATTAGGTACCTAGACAAGAATTTATTTATTTTTCTATTCATATTGTTTTGAATTGTTGATTATCAATTAAAAAATAAATGTTATGTTTCCTATTGTTTTTTTTACATAATCTACCCATATTTTCTTAGCAGTAAATTTGAACCATAAATAAAGCCAATTAATTTTTGTTTATGACTATTTACAGGTAAATTTGACAACCAAAAATTGTAAAAAAAGCGGTAGAAATTGTTAATTTTTAACCGACTTCAAAAAAAGGAGGAGGTTCTCAATTCGACTGTATTTTTTTTTTTTTTTTTTTTTTTTTT
>DWEM01000103.1:0-25443 GCA_018245935.1 Agara belti belti
CCCCCACATTTTACCAGTTACGTTTAAGTCCCACAATGGAATAGGTGGTGAGCCTATTGCCATACACCGGGCACACAATCCAGACTCCGAGTCGAGTAATTTTTTTGTTTTTTTTTTTTAATTAAAAAAAAAATTATTTGTTTATGAAATTTTTGTTTACTAAATAATATATATGACATAATGAATACGATTGCATATATCAAAAGAGCTCTTTAAAACCTGGACTCACTTTTATAAATACATTTCAAAGTTCGTAAAATGGGATGTAGAATAGTCGGCAAATTTTACGTATGATGACATAATGCTACGAAAACAAAGAGCGGAACAAAACATTATGACGAAAATCGAGTTACGTGCCTACTGGTCGGAAAATCGCCATCCGGAGTTAACACGAGCACTGCGGGCGGTAGCCACGCATAACTGTTTTTTCTTACTATTTCACTTCATTGACGATTAAAATTTTAACTACGTGTAACTTCTCATGTTTGCTTATATCGATATAGCGAACGTAACACATGATTTGTTTATAAAATCCATGGTAAATGGTATACAATTTTACACAAATAGTTAAATCTTCATGTAAAAATTTGTAAACGTATGCATTTAGTAAAATGCGGTTATTTTAATATTACAAACTGACTGCAATTTAATTTATTTGTACCTATAGATTAGAATTATTTCGCGTAATTTTCAAAGGTATATTCGCGCTGGATCTTATTAATGTTTCTGCGATAAATTGTAGTTCTGCAAACTGCTCTATTTTCTTATGCAAGTCCCATTAAAGTTGGTTAAGACGTTAGGATTATCCCCGGATAAACAGAAATACCGACAGACATAAATTTAAAAAAATGTGTGAGTATAAACACTAGATAAAAATATAGTTATTTTGAAATCACAGGCGGACTCTTCAATTTTATTCATATTATATAGATGAATTCATATCTAAAAAGATTAAGTTATTGTTTAAGGCAAGAACGTATCATAATTTGTGTATGGTGCGTAGATAAACTCAATATTTAATATGTACAAAATTTTTGCCGCCTGTAATTTAATTTTTGTAGTTGAGATCATTTTTACAAGTCCTATAAAAATGTCGAATAATGTAATCTTTTCGTTACTAATATAATACTAATATATAAACAGTACAACATTAATATATAAACATTACAATACTAGTATAAAAACACGTCTTGTACATTTTTCAAAGGTGAACACTCGTAACATTATAGTCGTAAAAACTCCCGCAATCACCAGACAAGAACAGATTAACCTATACTCTAACGTGTTGAATGACACCAAAGGTATGTTGGTGTTACTTTTATTTGATGTTCACTTTCCATCTCGTATTATGAAACGGAAAGGCGACCGTATAAAAGTTGTCGGTCATATAATACTTGCATCCATTGCGTGACCCTTTCACCCCGAGCGATGATGATCATCACTCACCAATCTCCCAAGCACGACTCTGTAATGTCTTACTATTAAATTTATAGCACGAGACATTGCTTTGAAATATTCACTAGATCCGTTTCAAAATCAGTCACAATTTGGAATTTGACAATTTATTTCATCAATATCATAGTTAATTAATATATATTTAATCATAATTATTCAATAAATTTTAAATACAATTTAATACAAGTTAACTATATACTAACTACAATTTAATACAATTTAATACAAGTTAAATACAAGTTAACTCATATTAAACGATTACCGTACCCAAAGCGTTACTGAAAGTAGAACCTATTTTTTGTAAAATTAGTAGTAGAATATTGCCGACTTATGTTAAGACTATTAAGAATAAAGTTAATATGCGACAGAATATATCCTAGGAAAAGAATAACCAATTAATATAAATTGGTTAAAAACCATAATATAAATTGGTTTTATACATTTTCTGGTGGCATACCACTGGATCACTTGATTGCCGACAGGCGTGCTATGGAAGGTAATCGAACACCACTACAACAGGTTATAAGTTAACCCTCTTCGACTGATGGTGGTTTTATAACAGGGGAAGTTTATTTTAAATAATAGTCATAATTTTCATAATAAAATCTTATAACTATCAAGTTTTTCTTTTCGATAGATATAGCTACTTTATTTAGTGCATTATGTTATTAATCTACTATGTTATGTTGTGTCTGCCGTTCTTATATTGGACTTTTTAGTCATCAGAGATGTCCTTAGGTACAACGTTATAAATCGTCTGCAAAAGTCGCCATCGGTTTTCGATCGATTCATACGTTATGTACGTGAAAGAGGAAATGAAATTACCAATGTTCACTTAGTTATATATGGTCACATGTTGGACAATTTTCATATACATATATTCGATTGTTTCTCTGAGAGAAGAATGACGCCCAATATTGCACGATCTATGGATTGATGATAGTGATGAAATATTTACATGAAGTTTTATTTCATTTGTGTTATGTACGTGAATGTAAGTTTAAAGGACGTTTTTGGTAATATAAATTATTTTGACTGTGTGTGTATTATCTATAAAGTTGATAAGGTAACGTTACAAAGTGAAACATCCAAGGGTTAAACCTCCACTTATTGGACAGGTTATAGTAAAATAAATACAGATCGCCCATGGAACTACCGGTGCCAGTTCACTCTCAATTTCTATTCAAATTATGCATGGTGCGTCCCCTGCACCACCTGCATCTGATTTACGAACCAAGTAGTAGGTAATTATGACTGTTCTGATTAATATCACCAAAATATCGAAGGCGTAGCATCTTTTACGGTTCAATGAACTCTACAATCGATTGATCGAAATCGAGAATGCCGAGAAAAGATTTTGAAATGTAATTAACAGTTTCCTTATCAATCACATGTTACTTTTGTGTAAATTATTTATGCAATCTTTTGATTTTTTGTTAATCTACCTGTTTGTGAATTTAATTACATCCATGACAGAAAACTTCGTGCAGTCATATAGATATCAGCTAATAAATGCATATGTGCAAAATGCATAATGTGACGTTTCTAAAAATACAATAAAATAATATTTTTTTATCACATTTGAATTTCATGTAGAAGATATTACTAATTAAGTAAGATTTATTTGAAAAAGCATAAGTTTTAGGTATTAAGAATTTATAACATATTAAATTACGAGTATATAGAAATGGGTTCTTTCATATATATTTTACGTTACCGCGTATTGTAGCTTTAGCATTAGCGTTAACGCTGAGAAAATTTGAGGAGAGGATCACAAAAAACCGTGCTCCACGGAAATGTTTATCGAATGTGAATCAATATTTGTAACAAATTACCTAAGGACTTAAAAAAATGCTTATGCACTCCTTGGACTGAACGTTCGACCACCTTAATATGATCTGAATCTCATGAATGACATTTACTCCTTGTGGAGTAGGCATGATTGTAGATTTGAGATTAATAACTGTGACATGTGAATTGCACTTCGTCAATGCTCAGTCACGACACGCAGATGCTTTCTCTGCTCTTTCCCACCTTCTTATTGTTTGTTTTAGTTTTGGGATGGTGTCATTGTTAGCACATTCTTATATTGTGAGTATTTATCTATTGTTACGTTAAATGACTCGTTAATTATATCGATGTGGAGATACCGTATTGACATTTATGGTATTGACATTGGTCGTGCGGACTACGAAAAAGGCGTAGAATGTAATGCAGAAAAAAATGTTTTATCTCAAAGAATTGAAACACTTTAATGTGGTGCTAAAAATTAAAGCTTCTTCAAAACGCCTGAAATCTTAACATAATCTTCTAGACACGAGCTTTTTATTTAAGAGTTTCTAGTAGCTAGTCACTAACTGCGTGATTTATTAAAATACGGAACAGTTCCTACAAGACATAAACATTATTAATCATCGTCAAGAGTAAACGAAGATGGCAAAGAATCTCCGGCTATAGCTAAGCACTGGCTTGCCCTTTGACCAAAGAGAACGGCTCTTATCTTACTGTCACAGTAGACGATGAGCCACGAGATAACACTAACGTTCCTGGCCATGTAAGCCGCTAGTTTGTATTAGCGAAAGATACATATATTTAACTCGGAGATGTTGAAGTTTCTCATGTTTTATTCGATTAAAACTGAACTTTAACTTAAAGTTCATTCTACCTACCTAAGCTTCATTCTACTTATCCAATGATTCATTGTATTCTGTGATCCATTGTATTGAAAGAATGTAATGTAAAAATATAGAATATATTTCATATAAAGTTATCATCACAAACTAACATAATTGAATAGTTCATGGTTGTTTGAGTCGTTGCCAATATTTTACCGCAGCGTAATTTGCTCTAGACTTTGTTTAGGTGATAACAATTTTCTACTTAATTCTTCGATACACACTAAAAGAATCCATGGCAATATGAAAAAATCGGATAACTGTAAGTAGTGGCAATGTTTAGAGGAGGCTAGGCCCAGAAGGGGACGTCAGTGGGCCGTGATTATAAAATTACTTTAAAATTACCCTATTTATACACCCCATTATCCACATTTTGAATAACAATATCACAATTTCGTAAAGTAGTCATCAATATGTATACCGAGATAACGTTGTTTGGGATATGCTTAGGCCTGAGGCTTTTATGTATCAATTTGCATTCTGTCGGTCGTGTGTTGTCCAACATGCTACTTGTTACGTTAGAAAATAAATGAATTTACGATGAGACCACTTTCACTGAACAGGTAGTGTTTGTTTTGATGACTGTATTGAAAAATAAAATACGTCGTCATTACTTAAATTTTTTCGTCATAGTTATTTTATGTAATATTTATACAAATAACTTTTAGTTTTTAGTACAGACAAGCTGCGGTCCCGTTTCCTGCGAAGGAGTTCAGAGCGGATTAGTGCAAAAAGATTCGTGTTAATTGAGTGTTAGTTGGTCAACCCGTTTCTCGAGAGATCTGACCCATTGAACGTCTCTGAAAAGTTCCCGTGTCTCAAGAAAAATAAGCTTTTTCAACATTTTTTTCAACGTCGTATAAATATGTCGTCTAACGATAACAATCAGACACATCACGAAAGTGTTTGTAAATATTCAGCCTTCGTAACCGTTTGTGATCTGCAGTCGAGTCAAGGTCGGCTACCCGTAGCGCTTCCAGGAAAATTATAAAACAATCTAAATGTTGATCTCATTGCTATTCAGATGAGTAAACAACTGATTATAAGATACACTGTAATGGGATGTTTAGATCGAATCATTTGCTTTAAAGAGTTATATATTTTTTTAAATGTCTTGCTTTAAGGATGGAATGTAATTTTGTCTGTAAATTTACAAAACTGACAATTGCCTATAATGTTATTTAATAATAGGTACATACGTCTAAAATCTGCCAACCGACTCCCGACTAGCTTGACTGATCGTATCCATTTTCATTATAAGAAAAGATGAAGCAGTTCTATTATTTCTATAGATAATATTTATATTTTTTGCAAGGACGTGTGTCCTTTGTGTTGTATGGTAAGGTGGGCGGTACAGACTGCATGAAGGTATACTCGTACTTACACCATTATACACTGTTTTCGTATGTTTATTAGGATGAACTAAATTTAGTCAGAATTTTTCATCTGGGTATGTGGAAATCCTTATGGTTACCACATGGGTCGTACCGTGTGGTGTGTTCAACTCCGCTGAGAAGGAGACGTCTTGAGAAGTCTTCGCTTCTACCGTTTTGGCATCCGCGTAAGCATTATCTTCAGTCAAATTTAGTTAGACTGGATGTCCGCAAAGTAACGTTTGATACATTAATTTAATCATAAATAAATAGTAAAAAATATAACATACATATTATGATTGTACGTTACTAAGTCAAGCAAACTTTCAAGGAATTTATTATAAATATAAATCTAATAATTTTGTAAAACTTACTTCATTGAGAGTCAAGTCATCAAATACCTATTCGGTCTAAAATTGAACTAGTTCCATTGTTCAAATTCACAGACGAATGAATGAAACGAATACCGAGTGCTAAATTGGGAAGACAAGAAGTTGTAAAATGTAATCAAGTTCACCCAGTTTTCACTTTTTTGTTTTTGTCATGAGAAACAAGTATAAGTGTAAACGTCGTATGGCATCGGAAGAAAGCATTGCGTTTTGTTGAGCAATTAAGGAAAAGTGGAGGAGCGTGCGAACAGGCTTAGGCTTTACTCTTTACAATGACGAATGACCTTTGGTCAAAGAACTCATCGGGGTTAACGAACGGACTTGTTAATCGGTACGATTCTCGTAAATTGTGTTGTCTACGATTAGACCTTATTTAAAATATATTTGGATTTATGTTGTAGACCTTAAAAATAACCTAACTAATACCTATTTCAGATATAGAAAGTGCAATATAAGTCATCGGATATGAAAGTGTTTATAAGTATCTACAAAACAACACAGCATACACAAAATATAAGTTATTATACGGTCTAGTTTTCATTGCGTATCAAATTAAATCCTTCATTCTTCACTCATGACGGATATGAACTCTTAAACTACAACTAATTTTCACTTTCTGCACGTATTTATTTAAATGATACGCCCAAACGCCCGTTTGCCAGATACACGCAAGTTTCGAAACTTGGACGCGATACTGGGACGGAATAATATATGTACCATAATTTTTTTTTAAACATCATACTTTATTCAAGGCTGTTTGCAAATTGTTTTTAAATGCGATTTTACAATAGTTACTTTCAAAACTGTTCCTATAATATATAAGGTTCAGAATACAAAAAATTATAATAATACTTTCTTAGAAAAGCTTACAGACATCAATCTGATTTTGGAGTAGGCAGGACTGAGTAATATACGTCTATAAAAAATTGAAAATTGATGCTGGTATTAAATATTTTTCATCCAGACGCAAAAGACGCTGTCTGGTAAAAGAATCCATAATCCCCAGATCAGCGGTTAGAGCCAGTCCAAGATATTTGAATAGCTTAGTTAATTAAACAAATAATTGATTATTTATTAATTGTTACAAAAGTAGCACCTTCTTCCTATGGCGTCTATCGGCTGTATTTTATGAGAAAAGAGAAAAGTGTAAAGAATGGCAGTACGTGGGAAGCATGTACAATGGCTTGGATATGTCACGGCGGGTGTTTCACTATATTTTCTAAGTAATTACAAAATGAGTGTTAAAGACACGTAATTAAAACGCACTGCTATTCAGATCTACTCTGTATTTCATTCTAAAGAATATGCATCATGAGTGACTTACTTGATACATTAATAAAAACCAGTCTAGTTAATACGGAGAAGTCCGTCACGTCACGTATTTGAGATCGATTCAAATAATAAAAAGATAAATGTATATGTAAACCATTTTTTTTTTATATTTTCAGATTCTACAAATTCTGTTGGTCGCTGTGATATCAAGATGTAAATGTGAAGCGACTAACGGGTATAGCCATGGCAGTATTGGAAATCTTCTCAAGCCACCACCACTACCACCATTGTCGTCTGCACAATTCCATAATGGAGTTGGAAGAGCACATAGACAAAACATAGACATAATACAATATCAACCTCCTCCGCCACCGCCGCCTGCTCCCCCCATTACATCTGCAGTTGATTTTAAATTTCCAGCACCATTCTATAAACAATATAACTTTAATTTTGTACCACCACCCCAACCATTTGCAACGACACCATCGCCTTCCATATTTCAAAAAGTTTCAGGATGGCTTTTTCCTTCTAAAGAACTGTCTTACGAACCGAGCACAGCCGGTACTAGTAATATCGCTCCATTAAAAAAGGACTGTAATCCTTGCAATGTGGAGCCATGGATACCTGTTATAAGATACAAGGTTGAGTCTGAAAATACACAACAAAGTATTAGTCCAACCTATGGACCTCCGAGTCCTACGGCATATGCACCTCTACAAGACAATGGCCACTACAGCCCTCCAAATATAAATGGTAACAATTACGATCAACAACAGCAAAGTTTACCTACCGGTGTGCCTTATGAAGTATATGGCCCGCCCAAGCAATTTAAACCGCCTATTAATTCATTTAGATCGTTGAGCTCAACTTATGGACCTCCAAGTCCGACACATACCGTGTCTACTATACAACAAAATTCTATAGGTTCTACTTATAACATACCGAGTAATACTTATAATATATTAAGTTCATCGTACAGAACACCTAGTACTCCAATTGATAATTTTAGTTCACCTTACAGTATACCTGGAACTTTTAATGCGATATCTAGTTCAACTTATAGACCCTCGACATCTATTTATGTATCTTCTCCCTATGGTAATCTCCCATTTTCAACTACTACCCATCCAGCAGTATCCTTAGATTATTACCCCGAAGTGATAAATAAGGAGTTACCTAGTCAAAGTGATGTTGAAATATTAGATAGGCCAGCCACTCAACTAGAATTGCCGAAAGTTTCTTCACCAATGGGATTTAAAAATTCATACGGGGAAATTATCACTAATACTTATGCTATCGATATCCCATATTCCGTATCAGCTACTGCTGCTGAATCAAATAAAGTTAAGACTGAAATACTACCTTATGGTTCTAAATTAGCCACGCCAAATATCTCCCTTGCTCTTGCTAATCCAGCGCCGTTTACATTAAATAGAGGAAGGAATATTCACACTTTGCAACCGGTTGCGTTGCCCAACTTAAGCGTGTCACCTTTACCTCCAATTTTTAATGCTCGACCTTTTCGACCAATATCGTCAAAATTTCCTGCGAATCTGGTTAACGGAGTTAACTTCATAAATCAAGAGAACAATATAAATGTAGCTAAAAGCGTCCCAATAATTGAATTCACTCATTCCATAGAATATCCTATTTCAATAATTCAGTCACCCGTCATTCAAATAGATGCGACTACATCCTCAAACCAAACAAAAGCTTATAGAAATATACCAAATAGTTTCATAATCGATGAAGAAAGAGACATAGCATCCCAAGCATCGGAAGACCATGTTTCGGCAGCAAAATCTCAACAAGATTCTAGCTTTGAAAGCACAGGCACGGATGCTGGCAACGACTTGTATGAAAGTTTACCCAATTTACATTTCAATTCAAATTCACAAATTCCAGCTAATCACAAACCCGATTTTGCTGATTTAAGAGGGATTAAAGATGAAGACGTTGACAAGTATAGAACTGAAAGTAATTTACAAAATATTGACTCTCCGTTATTGTATCTTAAACCAAGCGCACCACATAAGAATTACAAAAACTTTGTAACTATTTCCACCCCGAGCAATGAAAATGAATACGAAATTTACGATGACATTACTACGACAATGTCACCTCTTAAATTGTCCACTTTTCCAAGTGCGTGGGAAGAAAGTAAAACTTTTTTCAGTGATTTATCTTCACCAAAAGTAGAACAAGATCAAATTGATAATACCAAATTTATACAAATTATTATTCCATATACGTCCGAACAAAAAAATATGAAGTCCTCACCTAAAGATTGGAAACTTAATCGAGAGGAAGATGTCCTGGCACGTAAAGTTCAGTCAAATACAGAAAACCATAGTTTTATTACGAGTGCTTTAACAGAAAATTATAGTTTCGGAACCACAACTGAAAATCCTTTAGTGGCGGTCACAGAAAATAATGATATAGACCAACTAAATACTCCAGCTGTACTAAATGATCTAAATGATGTTAAAGAACCTCCATTTGACATTATCAAACTTCAGCATACTATCGATGATTGGACTGAACAGGAATATTCAAGTTCTAAATATTTTAGAACTCCTCAGAGAACCCGTTCTAATGAAAAATATGCTAAACAGATTCCTGATGAATATTTTACCACCACAATTAGTCCTATAACAAATTACGCTATGGCAAGTAATAATTATAACTATGATTTTTACGATCATGAAGTTTCAAGTAGTATTCAGCATAGTGTAACGGATAGCAAAAATGATTCATTATTATCGAAACCTGGAAAAGAATATAATATCGTTGAAAGGGCGAAAAGTGGTTACGGGACTAGTAAGAATGAAGAAACTGATGAAATTCAGAAGTTACACATATACACGGCAGCATCATCATTTCGAACTACAACCACGACACCTGCACCGTGGAGTGAGATACAGACTTCAATATCTCCTTTAACAAAAGAAAAGGTGTACGTGGTCACTTCAAAGCCATGGCGAGAAAAGCCAAAAGCTCCTGAATATGACTACGATTTAGAGACATTTGAATCAAAGAAAACAGACACGGACAGTGTGTCTGAATCAGATGATTTACCATTTAAATCGCCCAGATTCTCAAACAGACCTTCCTTTGGTTTTACTGCGGCTGGCTCTCAAGACCATTATCATTTTGACATATCAACACCTTCAAAAGATTGGCATCAAAGTAGTAAGAATTTCAATTTCAATGCCTTATCGTGCACTTATTCATAATATGCACTAAACTTCTATTTGTTATTATTTCAGTCAATGATTTGTGGAGTCGGAGCTATAGTGAACATATATCTCTATTAGATGGATCTGATCAAAAAGATAACACTAACGTGGAAAAGGTTTTTATCACTTTTATGTACTAACATTCTATAAATCTGTAATACACGTATGTATCTATTTTTTTCCATATATATTTTCTGTATAATATATAATATGCATAAAGAAAAGAACTGTAATTCCACAAAACACTAATGTTTTTAACTTTTATAGGAAAACTAATTCTATTTTTATACGAATACTATTACATTATGACTCATAACTTATGAGTTTACAATAATTTATAGGTATAAAGTTCCATAGCGCTTGTAATTTGATCAACAAAAAATCGTTTTAAAAGATTTTCAGAATTAACTAAATGCTTAATTATACAACTTAGTGTTATAATTAAAGTTATTAATGAATTATGCTAATTATTTTACAGAATACACCCACGTTAAAGACTGCAGTGTAGTGAATAAAGGAGAAACCGATTTTGAAGTATATAGTGAATAACAAGATATAATGGATGTGTGTAAATGTCAAAGTGATTTGGGAACACATTGGTGACTTCAACGAGGATGACTTTCATTAAAGTGACGTGTGAAATTGGATGACGATATACCAATGACCTAAGGCAATCTTCCATCTTCGTCAGCAGTTAACTGTCGGAATTGTGGCGTATTCATGTTAAAAATAATCGAGCTCTTACAGTAAACTGTTAATATATCCAAACAAATAGAGTATACCCTTAAAACGTTGTCTTTAATCTAATATTGAGAGTCGGTATGTTTTGGCCTTGGAATTAATAGACTTGAACCAAAGCATGGCGTTAGTAAGCCTCATATTTAGATTTTACTTCCTTCATAATATTTGCTTATCTTGTAGTTTTAAAAAGGTATTAATTCCATCTTAAACATATTTACCGCAATAGAAACATTGTAAATATTAATTAGATAGGTAATCAAATTGTAAATATAAATAATGTACCTTACCATATACTGTACTATTAAATTATAGGTTATGATACGATTATGATAAGATTACAATTGTATGATTAATACCTGTAAATAAATAATAGTCATGATATTTTACACATTAAAATAAAAATAAATTTATTTGTAAATCTGGATTTTGAAGCTAGCAGGTATACATACTTGTGCAAGATACGCGTATTTTATACAAATATACAATTAATGTTTAAAACTAAGTGCTTGTTTGTTTACTACTTTTATCCTTTAGCTTGAAATATAAAAATTCAGCACTCCAACTAATAACGGTGATGAGCGTGACGAGGTTTAATACAACGATTGGCATTCTGTAGGAGCCTGATGAGTCACGAATTCGACCTGAAAGAAAATAGCGTTATTTATTTCAGTAGTTTCCTTAAAGACACTGCATTTGATAAACTATAACCATAGCTTTATTGTGATCTGACACCACTTATAAATGCGTTACATAACTTGTAATTATAGTATGCGTTACATAACTTGTAATTATAGTACGATAATATACCTTTGATAAATTCTAGATTACGTATAATACTAAGATGCTTACCCTAAATTTCCGTCATGACTTGCTTTGACTAATAGAAAACGTCACGTGACATAAAGTCTGGTCTTTGTTAATAACGTTAAGGAACAAATAAAGAAAGAAACACTGAAAAAGCTTTTGCATTCTGTGTGTATTTTATTAACACATTAGGTAGGTACAGCCCGTGATTTCATCTATTTATCTCTCGCCATAAGCGTTTAGATGATTTTATTCCCTACCTACTGAATGACCATGAAAAAAGAACAAAATACCTTCCTTATTATAATATTGCTAACTGATAATTTTTTTAAGATAAGAATGTGAAGTTGTGGATTTTGACAACAAATTACACAATATTTAATAATTAAAAATGATAAAGCTTCCCATCAAACCGGGTAACATTGGCGGCTTGATGTAAGACCGATAAAACTTGGTTTTACGTGTCGTGGGCCGCCTGCGTAAATGTGTGCAATATATTTTATTAAATGAAAAAATTGTTTCATGTATCAGGTTAGAGCCCTTAGCGAACTATTGTCGAATTTTAATAGATCATATTTAAAGGAAACCAATAGTCGAAGCGATTAAATGTGTATGGCGAGATAAAGGTATGTATATCAGTATAATTAGCAGGTTAATTCTGTACATGAATACATCTTTACCATTAGTAATAGATATTATACAAAACTTTTCCGGTAGACTGAAAAGCAAAGTACCATTAATATTGTCATCGCTCCTTGTCTCACAGACTCTTTTTCTCTCACACACGCTGATAAGTTTGCGTTATTACAATTAACAGAACGAAATGGCTTTATTTTTTTCTAAAATGTATGTGTAAGTACCTACTAAAAACTATTATTGGCTTACAAATAAACATATCCATCATACCTAAAAAGGATCCAATTGTTATTATAACGATTCCGTTAAAAAACATCTGTATACTCGAAGCAAATGGTAGTCTTTCAAGAGGCACGTAACTTGGAATCACTATATTCATATATACTGTCCGCACTCCTTTTGTCACCCCCATAGCCAGTGCCACAAACAACATTCCAGTAAACGATGTAGTGAACAACATTACTGTAAAAAAAATAGATTTATGTAAGTTTTATTATTGCTAAAATTATTCAGTTTATTAAAAATACTAATTTGTATAACATATGTATGTGGCTCCATAAAGCCAAAAACAATTACTGCACAATTAATTCTCATATAAATCATAAAAACACTTAGTTAACCATAGAATGTTACATTTGTATTGTTTAAGTAATTTAAATAAAATGTTGAATAATGTTAGAGCGTATAAATCTGTATATTAAATTTATTTTTCCAACATACATATATAGCAATTCTATGATTACGGTTTTCGGACAGTTGAAAATAATAATATCAGTTAACTACATGACGTAAATATATTGGCTACACTATAAGATATATACTTTTAGGTTAAGAGTGAAACTGTTAAGAGTGAGACTGAAACTGATTTATACTTACTGGATCGTGTGAAGATGATAATTATCAAACTGACCATATACATAATGCGAGGAGGTTTGTGACACCATTCTCCAATGAAGGGGGAGACGAGACGGAATAAAGTATCTGAAAATCCTATAACCGCCATGACTTTTGCAATATCTGCTGTTTCAAAATATAACATATCTTTAAGAATAATTGGTAGAAGTAGAGAGAAGTTTGTCTCTACGCATCCGGCCATAGATAATCCGAATAGAATGTTCACGAAAATTGGATCACTCAATAGTGTCAAATCGAAAAAATCGATAAATCTGTTAAGAAAGCTTTTTGTTGTTCCTTGTTGCGTTTCACATTGCAGTTCAATGTTTTGCTTGTTTGGAACGCTTTTAAAATCCTCGGGCTCGTTAAATATATTTATAGAGCTTCCCAGATTGATTTCTTGAGATTCCCACCATTTGTATCTAGATTCGGCTAAAGGAGTCTCCTCCGTTTTTTTGCGTAAGTCAGGATGTGAAACCGCGTTTCTTGTTTGAAGATCGGCATCGTTCATTAGAGTATGCATAGATGAACTTTTTGGTGGCGGCAAGCTGCTGTCAACTGACTTTTCTAAAGTTGGTAGTGATTGAATATCTGGAAGTAATTTTATGTTTCCTTGAATTAAAAATGACATCGATATATTTTTGTTATTTAAAATAAATTGATTTATATATAATACCCGTATGTTTGGATGAAGTAGTTACACTACCGTTTGTAAGTTCTACATTGAATTCCTTATTAAGAGGTACTGTTTCTTCCGTTTGCTGCAGCTCTTTCAAATACCATTTAGCAGGTCTCAGTAAACATGCCGCCAAAAGAGAATGAAGGCAGATTGCGCTTAAAATGAGTACAGCATATCTCCATCCAAAAGCATACATAAGAGCGCTCATTACTAAAGGCATGTAAATTGCTCCTAGGCCGGTAATAGACATGCCTATCCCTATAGCTCTTCCTCTCTTTTCTTTAAAAAACGAATTTATTGCCAGAGAAAAAGCTGACATCACCGCTGCAACTCCAATTGCTGAAAGAGATAAGATAGGTAAATCGGAAATCTCCTACTTTAAATTACAGGATTTCAAACTTTTTCAATAATACGTACAATTTATAATACTGTATGATAATATGAATAACCAAAAATTATTGGCCATTGATGTAATAAATAAGCCTGATGAGACAAATATAGCTCCAAAAACTGCCACTTTTCTGTATCCGAATCGTCGTAAAACGGGCCCTCCGAAGAAGGAAATTAGCATGCCTAACCCATGGTTAAGTATTATCACAAGGGTCCCCTGTGTCGCTGATAGACTGGTTTCCTCAAAAGCTTCTTGAAACACGAGGCCAAATCCCGCAATTAGAGGCAGTACTACAACCTGAAATATACCAGCAGCAATAAATATGAAAACTAGGAAATCTTTATTATTTACATAAATTAAGATAAATACTTCGAATAAGTGGAGGTTCGTGTATATTTTTAGAAGTGATATTTTGTTTTTTCTTATCACCATTACCGACTATTTTATCATTTCACATCTGGTTACAGGTCCCTTCTTAGAACGAGAAGGTTAAGGCCATAGTTTTCCACACTGGCCATGTACGGGTTGGCACACTTTATAAGACGATAACCTCAGACCACCAGAATATGACTTTAAAATTAAA
The DNA here is from genome assembly GCA_018245935.1 of Agara belti belti. NCBI lineage: Eukaryota > Metazoa > Arthropoda > Insecta > Lepidoptera > Hesperiidae > Agara > Agara belti. The sequence continues at coordinate 15,132 of DWEM01000103.1, forward strand.
ATCACTACTTATTACCATATCTATGTAATTACGAGTATAATATTAATATTTCTGATATTATGATTTTTCGCCATGAATCCAGTGATTTGGAGTTAATATCGATAAATAAAGAGAACGTCATAAAAATAAACAATTAAGAATTAAGTAAATAATACAACTTACATTATTTAAACCGTAAGCGAATGTGACGACCCAACCATATCCTCCATCCGGTGGAACTAAAGTTTTCTTCGCATTGGACGTCATAACAAATTCTTAAAACAAGCGTTTTTACACATATCTTGACATATCAATATGCACTACATAAATTAGCATTTTAATTAATTGACACACATTTCACATAATTTCGTCGGTTACTTTCATTTTCAATTGTTCCTTAGGTTTGTTAGGTAATGTTGTTATAGAGATAGTGTTATTTCTCGGTATTGCCACAATACTTAGTAGTGTTGACTTCATAGAGACGAACGATACATGGTTGATAGTACGACACTACACTCACTGAGCCCGTATGTAGAATTATGTACCAAGTAATTAGCACAGAAGCAGACATTCCGACATGTTATCGGTTTGACTTTATAATGTCGCTGTTATCAACTGACGGACTTTATTGACACACGCATATTTGGTTAATATCTATTTTAGAACGTGAATTAAAGAAACTGTAATTGTTCTACGCTTATATTTTCAGAAAGGTGAAATGAATGTAACGGGGAGAATAAGTCCTTGTTAATTAGATAATTTTCCTTAAAATATAATATATATTGTATATATTTCGTAATATAGCGGAAATTGTGGAAATTTCTTCCTATCAAATTACAGTAGTTATTTAAAATACAATTATAGGTATACGTATGGTTAGAACATAGATGATTAAAAAATAGGTCTTTATCATTGTACAACGCAACGTCAGCAGAAAAATATTTCACTATGATATGATGGTTGGGAATAGATCTAATTTAATGAGAAAGAAATGCTAAAGAACAGTATATTAGATATGCGACGAACTCATAAATGACAATTAAATTATTTGGTATGTTGACCAAAGTCGTAAAGCGGATATTTAGACAACTTAGAGCTTTTAGTTGCCCAGTTTCAAGTGCAATGTGAGTGGGGTGCTCCTGACCAGACCACTCCCAAGCACATCAGGCTGCCTTTAAAGACACCAATGCCGCCACATACTGGGCAGGTTATATTTAAAACGCCGTTGAATCCAAAAGAAGAAAAAGAACTTAGAGCTAAGATGTAAACTCAGTTCGGTTTCGATCTATTTCTAATAGCTTATATTATGTCTGTCTTCTAATACTAACAATAAAAAAAACAGATAAAGTTATGTAATTGAGCTAATGGAAATCTTTGCATAGAAAAAACAGCATCAGAACTGTTAATGTGTATAAGATTATTTTGTTTGCATTCCAAAGTAATGGTTAGATATAAAAATGAATAGTTTGAGAAATTGAGAGAAACACGTCCGTCACTATTATTATCTTGTTATGTGTAATTGTTGTCTGAGTCAATATTTTCTCAAATTTCAAACCGACGTTTTACGGTTACGAATTAAAAACGCTTACGAATTTTGGTTACCAGCAGCCACCCCTTGAGAGACTTAACGAATTCGGTGATAAACCTAATTAAAATATTTCAAAGCTATGAAATTTTCTTAATTGCTTGTACGGGTATTTCACTGATGTAACTAGACTAACCATATTTATTGTCGCACACATTCATTTAGTTCGTTTCAGTCTATAAAGACCCTTTCTTAGTGTTAACAACAACCCTCATAAATTACCTCTTCCAAATCTCACCAAACCGCGCTGGAGAAGTCTCTGGAGTGTAGTCCAGAGAATAAGGTTTACCTAAGGTTTAAAGACATTTATTCCCATAAAAGACATCATTGTCACTTACACGAGAACATATATAACTAATTGAAAAAGTTCGACATCGCACTAGTACCAGATAAATAATGTGTTAGTTGTTTTAAATGATTATATTTTACAATTATTAGAATAGGGTCCCATCTAACGTATTGCTTTAATTTTAGTTATTAATTATCGAAAATGTACTGAGTAAGTTCCTCTTACATTTTTTTATATGTGAGGGTAATTTATTATAAATTTCTGCACCTTCAAAAGTAATTATTCTTTTACCGTTGTTCGAACATCGAATAATGCTGTAGAAAGATCCAAATTACAGAAAATATATATAAATGTATAAATGACACCGTGTCTATCAGTATGAATGCGAAGTGTGCTATCGGATTACAATAATGATAACAATTGAGGTCGCTGTAACTATGGAAATGTTTGTACATAAAATTGTTATTTAATTTTACCTACCGAAGTACGAATGTTATTCTAATCAAATGATATCGAAATATATATTTTAATTTTATCAACGATAAAATGGTCACGCAATGGATTAAACTTATCGGAATTAATTGTCGATCACTTAAGGATTACTTTCATCAGCAGGTGAATTGATATTGTGACACATGTACATTTATTTTACTCAATAAAGCTTATTCTTACCATTATAATCAATAAAATTGTTTTCATAGTATATTTAGCGTTATATGCCGAAGGTATATGAAATAGTAAATTCATAGGCGTATTTTGATTCAATATTGTTAAGTAGTCTTTTGAAACATTCATAAAGTTGTCTTCTTCTACCAACTGGAACTTAGTGGAACCTACAGTGTTGATGTTTATTGTAAAAGGTCTGTGGGATCGGTTGGTCGAATGGGGGTTTCTCAAGGTTCGATCTTCGGTCCGTTTCTATTTCTAACATTATTTTTAAGCGATCTTCTATACATGACGAAAGATAGCGAGGAGATCGTATTTTGACGGGTGATTAATTTAGCAATTGCAAAGCAGTTTTGAGGACATCTATAATGCTCTTACCGTAGTAATAATAACAATAAATAGTATAAATTACAAGGCTTTATAATTTTGTGCATTTAATCATTACCTATTCATTATTCATAGTTTGGTTGGAAAGCCTGACGTAAGTATGTATTTTTGTACTCTTAATTTAGAAGCCCAAATAACTTGATACTGCCACTTAATGATAGTTAACTGATTAGTACGAGTTTCTTCCTGCAAGTATTGAGAGGTCCTCTGCTCATTCCACCACATTGTTTCAAAGCTGATAAGCCAAGATACGGACTAGTAGCCAATTCACATTTATGAATTCTTAATCCAAAGTTAGATTAATGCTATGCCATATTTACAACTAATTGTGCACTCTGAAAGATGAAACTGTTACTATAAATAATCAGTTACAGAGCAATTATGCACCTACACGAGGCAACTGCGGTTAGTGTTGATTGACGTTACAAATTTCTTTCAAGTAGCCTTCCATTGTGGCCCTCGAATAATGCATTATTACCAGTTACCACATTAAAAATGACGCCATTGGTTTCTTAACATGTTATCAAATATATTGCATTATCTTGAAATACTGGGGAACGATAAACTGGCGGATATTTTGCTAATTGCAACTTCGTTAAATGTTATACATCTCTCTCACATCATCATACATCATCTCTTGTTTTCTAATATATAGTTATATCACGTTTAGTTCACTTTTGTATTAGGAATAATGAAATAAATAAAACTGGTAACGTTAGGTCACTACATATTTGCTGTTTAGTTATATATTTGCTAATTTTATATGAAAGGCACTTTTTAAACACGGAGTTTATGTATTTTAAAATACAATTTGATTAGATTTCTATTTAATAAATATATTTATTCATTTATCTTTTTGTTCTACAGCACTTAGGAAATAAGCAATTAAAATTTACTTGCAATTTACAATCGTTAGTGCAAGTTACAATCGTTGTCTAAGATTTTTAATAAATACTTGATTCTGTTAGACAATAATCTTTCACCGATTTTCACCAATAATTTTCTCAATCATATACATATCTATTAAAATGTTATTTTATAACTATCACATTTTAATATAAATAGTGCACTGCAAATATCTAGTCATAGACACATTGGACACTCGTCAGTTTACGCACATTTATCACTACACACTTACCTAAATAATTCCTTAAGTAAACTAAATAAGAATTCAATATTGACCAACAATATCTTTGGACAACACGTGTGATATTTTTACGTTCGTACACGTTTATAACTCGTCGACCCCTGGCGCACTGGCGTGGCCTTTGTCCGCTAATTTACTTCGTGCCTAATAGGCATCCTGGATACCAGTAACTTCTTTGTTAACTAATAATGCTTCTTTACTCTTACAAATATTACTCGCACTTGATTTCACTGTATTAGTATTAGGTATTTAGATTTTGGTTAATTCTGTTTCAATTTTCTTTTGCTTCCTGGACGTAAAATATTTCTCCAAGCCCCAAGAAATCGCAGTGAGCCAAGTAAATATATTTAAGCAATGAAGAGTTACCGGAATAGGAGCAGAATCCTTTATCCAACCTGAAAGTAAGCTATTATTATTATTTTTAATATACAATTTATCATTAATTTCTTTTTAGTTATCATCAACAGACAAAGTAAAAATATAAAATAAAATAAAATAAAAATATATGTGATAGCATATGAGTTGTCATATAAGTGTATAAAAAAATATCAGAGCCGCTTTTACTATTATAAATTTAATTTAATTGACATACAACATATAGGTTAACTTATTGTGTGATGCTTACAGCTACTCTAGCTTCATTCTCAATGAATCGTGTACAACACTCAAGGAAACATTAAGAAGAAAAATATTTAATTAAACTTACCAACAATAGGTCCAAAGCCCATGTAAACAATTCCTGCAGTGAGAAGCTGAATGCCCGTGGCACCGGGTAATTTGTGAAGAGGCACGTGAGTTGGAATCACCAATGCCATAAATACCGTTCTCAATCCCTTGCCGAAGCCAATCATCACTGCTACTAGGAGCACCACGGAATATGTTTGACAGTAGGCTAAAACTACAAAGCAGTGTCGTTGTAGAATATACAAAATAAATTGAAACGAATCGATAATTATTAATTATAATTATATACTTTTCTTACCTACTCTTCCCATCGCCATGGTTAATACTCCGAAGAGGAAGAAGGAATTATTATCCCATCCGATTTTACCGGCTATGAATGGTACACAAAATCTTACACATATGTCAACCCCAGCCAGGAGAGACATGAATAAAGCTACTTGGGGTTTTGACAATCCGTAGTCTCCAAGAATAAACGGCGTCAAAACTGAAAAATTTAATTCATTGAAATTTGCTAGAGTTATGCCCAACATCAAGTTTATGAACGTAAAATCCCTCAAAAGGTCCAAATCAAAGAAGAATGCAATTTTTTGACAAAATGTTAATTCTTCTTCTTCGTCTTCGTCCTCTTCCCTTGCCTCATCCTTTTCATCAAATACGTTGTCTTCTATCGGGGTAACACATAATTTAATTTTTTTGGTCTGATCTTCATTTTCTTTTAGATATTGCTCTAATTTCAAAGAAGCTTGCTTTAACACCTCACTTTCGTGATTAAAATTATTAGATTTTCTTCGGTTTCTTGCACGACCTGATTGATTACTATGATTATCTTTGAGATACTTTCTCTCCTCATTATCATCTTGGGTTTTAAATGAAACGTTGCTATGATTATCTTTTCTATACTTTTCTTCGTACTGACCATCCATTTTGAAAGATCGAATACTTTTGCTACCTGCGAAATGTTTTTCAGCTCTATTAGCGATATCTTTGGCTTTTTCTGGATCAATACTATCAACAGCGGTTTTTTCATCTGCCTTTAAATCTTGGGGGGCCTTGAGAGTGGGACAGTCTTCTATTTCAGATTCTGGTATCTGTGTATCTAAATTAATTGATGTCTTGCGTTTCGGCTTAAAGGTTTCTCTTTCATGAGCTAGAGATCCTAAATTTGCAGAGGAATTTTTTTTTGATTCATTTAAATACAGAGTTGAAGATTTTCGTGAACGGTTTTCTAATAAATTTGTCATTGATGGTTTTTTAGAATTTAAACGAGACGTTCGAGTAGATCCGTCTCTAGATGATATTTTGCTTTTAGACTGCCTTGACTGACTAAAGTAGCCATCGTTAGCTCGTAACATCATAGGAACACCAGGATCAGTGATTTCGTACCCAGGATTTTCAGGATCGTCTTCATTATAAAGATACTGACTTGAAAATACGCTAAGATTTTTTAATTTATTACTAAAGTACCCACTTTCATTACTTCTTTTATCATTTAACAAATATGAATCAGATTTGTCAGGTGTTAATAATGTATTATCATCGACTTTTCCTTCAGATTGTTTTGGTTTTAATGTTCTGGAGTGCCATTTTACAGGCTGTAGTAGAAGTGCGCACGCTATAGCGTGTAGAGACAATCCGCTTAGAATTAGAACGGCACCGGTTTCACCGAAAAGTGCGAATAGTCCTGTAATCACTTGTGGCCACATAATAGGTCCAAGGCCTGTCGTAGTCCATGAGAGACCTGTAGCCAATCTTCTTCTGTTTTTCCAATATGTATTGAGTGCCAAAGCATTTGCAGAGCTGCTGATTCCATATCCAGCACCTAACAATAAAAAAGGTACAAATTTGTAATGTAGTTCAAGAAGGTATAATTGTTTTATTAACAATTAAGTCTTAAGCTGTACAAACACATACCATATAGAATCGAAAATGATATGAGATAAGTAGGAACATTGTTTGAAAACGTAGTTAACATTAAGGCCGTGAATACCACTATTGCTCCTACTAATGATACTTGACGATAACTAAATGTTTTAAATACTGGACCATTTGCCAATCCTGCAAAAGAATTATGTATATGTTAAAATTGATAGTGGTAGCTCTTATCGCGAATGGGCGCGAAACAAAATCTCCTAGCAATGTGTTACTTAGTATTAATATCTACAGTAATTTCCAAACAAAAGTTACTAATCGCCTTGAATAAAATTAATTATTTTTCTATTTTTATTTAATAACTCTTCTTTAGCTAAAATTCATACGCCTACGCATTTGGTCTGAATGTTCATTCGCTTACCGTGATATCAGGACGATTTTGTGATAGTCTAACGGGAAAAGCTGATTCATAAAATATTGTTGTCAACTCGGCTTGCTACGTTCTAACAATATATTGTAGAGACAATCTTTGTTACACCTTTGAAACTTTACGACTCTATATTTCAACGGTTTCATTTTGAATTTGCAAGTTAAGAATTACAACATTTAAAAAAGTTATATTTAACAACACATATGTACAGTATATTACTATTACGTTAAGTATATCGATATTTACTTTTATTGCAGCTACATTATAAAATTAGAATTTGTAATTGATAATAGAGCAATAACAGCGGCCAGATTAAATTATTACTTGCACAAAATTGACGGGCTTACTGTAAGTAATTATGTATGTTTGTATACTCTTATAACTTTAATTCAACATGTGTAGGTACAATTTTATTAATCAATCGAGCTGTGAAATGCTATATTGGCCAGTGGGGTATTAAGGAGTTACCATGCGAGCGCGTCACGCACCGACGCATGAAGTCATGGCAGCGTTCACGTTGATGATAGTTGTGGTCTCCGAACTGGAGACCCCTAGGCGAGTGAATTTATCACGGAAGAGCAGACCGAACTGCTGGAGCATTGGCAATGTCGACAGCTAAAATTACAATATTGTTGTTAAATAAAGTTATAAAAACAATTTATTTACACATTAATTTATAATATTACTAGCTTGTCCCGCGATTTCGTCCGCGTGGAATAGTGACTTTGGGCAGTCTTTTAATTTTCTAGAATACCTTTGTTATGAACCATCGAGAGAAGACAATTATTATTAAAGTACTACTATCGCTATTAAAAAATAGAGGTTGGTGAAAGAGAGGCGAAAATTTAGGGTTGTATGTATTTGTTAATACCAAATCATAAAAAAATTTGTCCAAACAACAAAAAGTAAAATTTTGGGGTGGACCACCCTCATCACTTAGGGGTATGAAAAATAGTTTACGTCCTATTCTCAAACCTACTGAATATATACACAAAGTTTCATAAGATTCGGTCAAGTCGTTTCGGAGGAGTTTTGTTACAAACACTGTGACATGAAAATTTTATATATTAGATGATACCAAAGTACAAAAAGATATTAGCTTGACAATGACAATGACAATGATGATAGCTTACAGTGTAAATTATGAAGATGCGTTTTGTTATTTGACTCACGTCAGGTCAGCTACCGGGTAGCTTACATCAGGAATAGGTATTCCTATAATGTTTTTATCAGGTAAAGGCAATGTTGGGTAAATAGCGACTCAAACTTTAGACTTCAAGAAGTCGCGGGTTATAGATAAACAATATGTAGTTTTGAAAAAATAAACATTAATTTGCCGTAGATTGCGTGAAAACAATCAGTAAACAAACTGAAAAAATTATAACTATTGTTTCTTTATTTGATAAACTCAATTTTAATTTACTCTCAAACCGCAAGCACCGAGAATATTTACTTTTTTCGCTCGCAGTTTAATAATGCTTTGCTGGTCAGGTCATGAACCGGGGTCGGCAGCACATTAACCATATAATTAGTAACTTACATTGGAAAAACCGGCTGCAAATATTATCATCCATCCCCATCCTCCATCGGGTGGAATAAATTCTCTTTCCTTTTTCACCATCGAATTAAACTTTTTTGATTTTCCCATTTTCTGGAATCACACACAAGACACGAAGTTAGACAATAAAAAAGTAAAATAGGTTTAATTAGCACTCTTAGGTATTACACGAAACTTGTTGTCAGTATAAGTGGCCTAGAACAACTAACAGCTTACGACTACTGACTTCAAATGCGTTACAAATTAAACTGATAAGTTTTATAAGTGAACTACTTCTATTAACGCAAAATGATTCAGATAGATGATTGTTATAATAATATTTGAAGAACAAGAAGTAACGTGCGGACCACTCATAAAAGAATTGTACATATTAATACATGATGTTTCAAATACGCACTGGCATTGTTGTTCATTGGGGAAATTATTGAACCGAATACATACCCATATTTCATTTACCAAATTATGATAAGTAAATAAAGGTGATATCTTAAATAATCGACTATACACACCCGTTAAATGACCGTTTTTATCTTATCAATCATCAATGCTGGTATGTGTATTGGTTTTGTTGAATCCAATTCCTCGTCGGTATTAGTTGGTGCAACGCCTGTGTTCTGTAATGAAACTGAAATGTATACCAACATACCATCCGGGCTGTTATCAGTTTATCATATCAAACAACGGTTAATAATGCCCTTTTAATCAACTATTGGCGACGTGATGTCTCAATTGGGTAGCCGCGGTATGTACCTACAATAGTGATATCACACGACATTCACGTGTTACACCTAATGGGGTCATCACAGCCTCGCCATTATTAATATAGTACAATTGCAGTTTATTAGACATTAAACTATATAGAAGGTAACGGTATATAGAATACTGTATGAAATATGAAATAAATTTTATTTAAAATAACATGGGTCTTACATGGGTTCGTATGCACCAAGGCGATTTTTAAACTAATAGCCTACGGACATATTATATGATTTCATATGCATTGAAGAAAACTTTTATACTAGACAATTGTATAAAATGTATGTGCTATAAAAAAGTATCCAAACTTTTCACTAAATTAGGGTAATTGGATATTCCAGTAATTATGCAATTATTTATTGTTTCAAATGAGTTTAATTGTCGTAGTTGGGGTTGAAAAATATTTGGTGCTTAATTTTCTTATCGTAACTGATAGTAAATAACTTCCACCATCAGATGAATCGCTATCTAATCTGAATGGGGTTTTTCGGTCATTTTGGAATTGCGTAGGAGATTCAATATTCATTGTTAAAATCGGATGGTGGTTTATCAATTCAGGGGTCATCACCGGGTATGAGATTGACATGCTTATTACTATTGCTATAAAAGTTAATTAGGTAAATTCTGCAAGCAAACAGTTTTTAAAATTTTCCACACATATTTTGTCACTGTCTACTTAGTTACTTAAACCATACATATGGTTTTGACAAATATGAGGATAGTAAATTTACATAGGCATACGAAATTACACATACAAAAATTTGATGTTACTAGTAAATGTGATACAATGTTAAAGAGTAACGGCTATTTTATACACGCAATAAATAGCATTTTATTATTATTCACACGTTTTTTCTTATCTCTTATACCGTTTTTTCAAGCAAACCTGGGAGTGGAAAGAATTTATACAACCTATCTACTACAAATAAACATTTTAGGTATAATTTCGTCACCTTGCGGCA
>DWEM01000104.1:0-25441 GCA_018245935.1 Agara belti belti
GGGCGGCAGCGGCCATTCGTGACTGCTGCCAGCTCGTTCACTACTCTCATAATATAAAAAAAAAAAAAAAAAAAAAGACTTTCATTACCTCATTATATTGATACGGTTTTATTTAAACATTCTGTAGCATGCCATACCAGGTACTTATCGTTTGACAACCGTCCAAAATGAACCATAAAAACAATGCACCGTCACAATTACAAGTCATTGTCCAAAGCCTATCATGGCTTTAAGCTGCTAATACAACACTAAGATCACCGACAAGGGAGCCGGCACCAAACAAACCAAAATGTCCAGTGATTTTATTGAATTAGACGATCACAATGTTATTGGTTGCGTCGTGTTACAGCTACTATATTCACCAATTTTCAATCTTATGATCTTCCGCATAAAGTCTTTGTAAAATGCCTTTATGAGTTGATGTTAGTGCACTATCGCGAGCCACGAACTGATCTGCTGAGTCATGACGTCGGCTTCCAACCGGTGCGGGTACAAAAGGTGGGAACACCCGTTCAATAGATGTTTGATCAATAGCTACATACGTGCGTCTGGTGTCTGGTGCCTGTGGATTAGGCTTTTTAAGTATCTTTACGGCACTGTAATTAGATGGTCTTTTAGACCGTTGCTCAGTTTGCATCCAACATGATTTATGACTCTATTTCACCGGCTTATCTAATAGCTTACTTAACACTCAAACATGTAATACTGAATACCCGGGATAGGTACTCCAGTATGCAAAACAACCATTGGTTCTATTACGTAATGTATGTTATGCAAAGAAATTATCGTCATTTGTAAGAACGAGCAGGATACGAGTAGATATAAGCCAAATTGTACAATTTATTAGACAGCAATCAAAACGACTAACTCTTATAATATAACGAAAACTTGTAGTTATTTAATGAACATGGATTCCTTTTTTATTACATAGTTATTAGAAAATCATGTTAAATCTAAATCAACATGTCATGCTTTCAATTGAGTAAGTACGCAAGCTATTTAGATCAACGTCCGCCACGAGACAATCTTATCGCTCGAAAACTTTTCCAAACTTCCGTCTACCCTCCTGTTTTTTCGAGACGCTAACTGCCTGCCAACTCGTTCTATCCAGCGCAAACTTAATCCAAGTTTAATGAACAATACGACAGACCCTTAATCAAACTTTGGATTTTCTAACAACGTAGCTTCGCTCATTTGTATCTTAATGCTTCAGTCTTAAAAGAGAAACTCCGTTGCTATACATAGCCCATACGACGTTGCATTTCGAGAATAATGCCAGAGAAAAACCTATTTAGTTGACTTTGATCGTATTATTTGTTTCTTGTTTTGCATTCACAGACACAGATTAAGGGACTTGAGAGTTTCATCGAGTTATTTATAATATTCATATTGAACTTAGATTAGATAGACTTTTGATAATGACTTATACTTGGAAGCAATATTATTTGTCCTTAACCTCTAAGTGAAAATATTTTAGTAGGTACTTTACAAAGTGCAAACTATAATATGTATAAATCATATACAAGAATACCTTACCAATTGTAATTCGGCCATACACAGATTGTTTTGGAGTAAGCTTACAAAAGTTGTGATCGTTACGCTATTCTTCTAGAGCAACCACTTAATGTCATTAAATTGCTCTGGAAATTTTTGTTATGTGCACAAAAACGAAATTTAATTTTAAGAATCCCAACCATTTCGGTGGGGGATCGGATTGCCAATTTTCTGTAATGGCGGGTTGCATTTCCTATCTTTGTTGTGTGTGCCGACGTTTTTTACGAACGCCCCTTCCACGCCGAGGGCAGGGTTCGTTAAATTTATGGGACGCGTTGGTAGCATACGGAGTTCTCGGTGGGCTCTCTATATACGTCAGCAGATTTGTCACAGTTGGATGTCAACATTGAATAAATATTTCCCTTTGTATATAACTGCCAACAACAGCCACGTGTGCAAATAGGTATAATTAAGTACAAAACGGATTGGATGTTATTTATAAACTTAAAATTAATTGGTTTGCACGACCGCTTAAAATTTATTTTATGACATGTGACATTTTAAGGAGTAGCATATACACTTATACTTACATAGAAGATTGCTTATTAGATACCTACATAGGAAGGTAGGTACCAATTAAGTTTGTAATAAATTTATATTAGAATTACGCCCAAAAGGTATAAGTATAGTATAATTTTGATGTTGGTTATTAAGATACCTTGTTTTTGTGATATTGATATTAAATAATGACATACCGCATAACAATTTTCCTAGTAAGATCATTATAGGGCGATAAATATTTGTATAGTACACACGTACTTGGTACGAATTTATAATAAAGCAATTTTACACAGAGGTTAAGAAATTTGCCAATTCAACCATAATGTAACTCGATGAACGTGTTACGATTTTGCTCTATTTATATTGAAGTTTTGTTGAATTTCGCTATAACTATTACCGAGCTACGGTAATCGTCATTACACGGTTCTATTTACATCGTATTATACCAATAAAACACAGGTTAATTTATTTCATAGTAACACTTCTCCATATACTTTGTAAGTAAACCCGTTAACGAAAAGCTATAGAATATATTTTTGGGAGAAATATTTAGATACAATTGAATAAGTAAAGATATTAACTGCAATTCTGTAAGTTATAAAATAACAAATACAAAATAAACGTTTCTAAAATCAGTAGCTGGTATTTACGAGTAGGTATGTCATGCAGATGTCTATCTTTATTGATAACATATAAAAAGAAATATGGCGCCAGAGTCAGAAACAACCTCTCAAAACCACACTGAGTTTCTGACACGGAAACGTCATCGTATGTCAAGGCTTTGACAGCACCCCACTCCCCCTCCTCCCACACCCGTGACGTCACCCACGATATTATTTTAGGGTTCAGCTTTGACTTCAACTTTCCACATCCAATCAAAGTTTGAACATTGAAATATTGATGCCTTTGTTCGCAGGCTCAATAACTTTTTGCAACCAAATTAAATTTCGTAGTCGGTACTCACGAAACAATAGCTGCGATATTTGGGCTACACCCAAAGACCTACTTTACTCACTTGAATTTTAGTTTAATACGACAAAGCAAATGTAGAGTTCAATTTGCTCCATTTTTCAAGTCTTGTAAAGAAGAATGAATCAAAGGTATAAATAAATAAAAAACTCGCAACCAATTTATCCTTATCTATAACTTTATGACTTTTCTCCCTTAATAATTTAAGTCTTTACACATTAATGTCAATGAACAACACATTTCAGTGAAGTACAAATTAACTTTATTTAAATCAATTCGGTTAGTACACACACGCGCGCAAATTACAAAATAATTACTTTTAGATTTAATTTTGTCTTTAAAAATATTACTAAGCTTTGCTAACGAATAATTATCCGTCTTAACAAAAATTTAATAGTAACGTGATCCTTTAGTTTATTCAATACTCGCATGTACAAGTACCTATCGTTTTATGTTATATTTAAAAATGTTATTTAAAAAAAGAACAATTTAATAGTCCTACGTAACGTTCAAATATAGTTCGTAATGAGAGTTTCCATTAATATTATCTACGCAGTCTCAATAACTTCGCACTCTTAAGGCCGAACAACAGAGAAGACCTACCTACACAAGAAAATTGCTACATCCTTCTCTGCGGCAGTGATTTTATCTACCATCTGTCCCATTACCTCTTTAAATAGATAATACTGACTAAAATACTTACCGGTATGGAAGAGAACTTTAAACTGCTTATTAAAATGTTTGTCACGTGACACGTTGTCGATATGTCGCTATTCCGGCGAAATAGCAAAAGCTAATAATTCCATATTTCGCTATTTTATACATACGTATGTCGCGCAAAAACGTCAAACGTTACAGCGTTGAGGGGAAACGTTTGGTATTCTTGATGGCATTAAGAGTAAATGCCACATTTTAGCTGTTATTTGTTATAAAATTGTATTCTGTGTTGTGAGCAGTAAGATCGTGTTTTGAACAAGTTGCGACGTGGTTCGTAAGGTTGTTTACAGTTGAGTGAGCAGAGGTTTCATTAATCAGCGAGCAGTCGCGACAGTGCAGCGGCGCTGGCATCGCGGCTCAATTTTTTTCCTCTTGCGCCCTTACAGTGGATATTGGACGCGATTTCCTGGGATTCTCGGGAGAAACTGGGTGGTCGCTTACAATCGATAGAATGTAACTACACATACAAACTCTATGAAGAAATTATATTCCTTTTTGTTACCCATTCGATTGCTTCCATTTTGTTTTAATATGACTTACGTAAATAAGAGAAATAATTACGTGTGTTAAGCCATAAGTATATTAAAAACAAAACAAATTTCATAAATGTTTCCACGAAAAAAATATTAAACACTTCTAAAAGGTCGCCAAATTTTGTTCTCCGACCAAAAAATGCTACACAGAACCCCGCATATTGAAGCATGAACGTTCTAAAATTTGCATTTCAATGCATAACTTAACTTATGTACGATGGTGAATGTCTCCAACTCGAATAAATATTTCCCTTATCTCCCCTCAGTCACTCTTCGCACTCCATCCCGCGAATAATCCCTCTGGGAATGGAGGACTGTTCTTTTCCCTTTTGTTAATGCTTTCGCAAATTCAGATACAGTTACACGAAAGTTTAGGTAAATTGTGCATTTGTTATGAAAGCAGAAATCAAAACTAATAGGCAGACACACACGAACCTAAATGGATATGAGATAAAAAGACAAATACAAAATACAAATATTCTTTATTGTTCCCTATAGAAATTTTATTATAATACTTACATACACAAGATAGCATAGGACGTATTTGCAAAAGTATTTTCATTCACCTGGACTAGAAATTGCAACAACAACAACATACCGTCACGCCAGGTCCCTAACGGTGTAGGCAGAAAGCACCGAAATTGCAAGTATTGAATTATACTTACTTACAATTTTGTACGATAGAAATTTAAGTCCGTACTCCTATCTGAACACTTATAAAAATCATAAAATGGAATGGTATTCGATACTAGATATTTTAAATACAAAGAGCGTTAAAGGCTAAAAGCTATAAAATTTACTTCAAAGATTAATGCAGTATGAAAATGCGCAATTAAAATTAACTTCAAGTCGACGGCCATTTTCTAAAAAAATACGAGAGAACCCAATTTAAACAATACGGTAACTATGATCTTTCACTAGTAATAATATAGTGCTCAACTCAATGAAAGCCTTCTTGTGTTGAAGAATCACATTCGTTTCCGGATACAATACCTCTAGTCAATCTTTTCCAAACTGTCGTATAATGCTCGAATTAAGTTTAATTTCACGCCTTCACATACCAACTCACTTTCTAACTACCACGTATATTCTTACTCACAAACAAACTGATCGATTGCCCGGAAAATTGCACCGAATCACCGTAAATATTTTGACGTCTACGGAGCAACGTATTGCGAAACAATCGCATTCCAAATATAATCGAACACGCCAGCCAGTCTTGTAAGGGGATTCGCTATCTCGGACACTTGATAGATCGGTCTCAAGGGTGCCTGTTATTATCCAAACGGTAGCTGGCTTGTACATCAAACGACTATTTCAAAAGCGTTTCTTAAAGGACAATTTAAAATCGCCTGGGATTATAACCGATGGCAAAATGTTTTGAAACATGACGTCGCAATGAGTTGTTCCAAAATGACTACTGGATTGGCAAAAACATGTCCCCGTTTTAGAATTATACTAATTACTTACTAAGTACTTAGTTGATAAATTACTCAGCTATTTTTGTGTCAAAAGATACTTCTATATTTTGTCATGTAAGGTTTTTTTGACTACAATAATAAAATGGAAAATTAACTGGTGCCGCAAAAGACTTTCTGAAGACTTGTGCCTGTAATAGGTTATACTCGTATTTTAATCACGAAATCGTTAGTCCCAACAAAAGGCGTAACTATTCGTAAACTTAAAAACTAAGTTTCTGCTTCTGAAAATACAATATAAAGGCGTAAAGAAACTAAACAAAAATATAATTTGAAATATTATCGCAACAAAGGCGGGCATTGTTTTGAGTGGAAACAATTCAGCAAATGCACATTGGAGTCAGATGGAACTGCATCGGTTGTCGCAAAAAGCGGCGCTCCGCACCCGGCCCGGATGACTAATGATGTGGCGAAAGCGGCCCGGGATTTGGAAAAATACCGCTCTGTATACAACAATTTCGAGTCTTAATAATAACTGAAAATTGGGCGCGAGTTTCAAAGGCGACGGTTTTTACGAATAACAAAAAAACGACGTGGTTCAAGTAACAAAAAAAATTGTTCTATTGTCTTCAAATGTTATGTTCGAAAAACCATTGATATAACAAGCAAATAAATAGTTTTCCTCCTGACGAAAATTATGATGATGGCTAAAATGTTGTTTTGTTTTCAAAATCCTTTCATAGATTATTCCACTGCTGGACACCGGTCTCATAGTGAGTAGGTTTCACGCCGTAGTCTACGAGGCTGATCAAGTGCGGATTGGCAACCAACAAGGTCTTGTTGGTTTGTCCGCAATCTTATACTTAATTGACTAAAAGAAATGAGTCCTTCTTCATTGGGATACTGTGTTATTTTTATAAAGCACACTAACTGTATCTACTTAGTACAATCACTAGAAAAATTTGATAATATTATATTAAGTGTACCTATTTAAAAAGCTTCTCTAATTAAATATTAATATACTATCTAGTAATTTGGTAAACAAGAGCCTAGTAACATTTACGTTAGAATATGAGAAAACATATCAAAATAACCTTTTCAAAAGTTTCCTTCAAACGACATATGAGAACAAAGGCTGGTTGATACCTAAGCCGATCCTTTGCCGAGAAAAATAGTAAGAAAACCATTAATATCTGTCGCCGCGGCTCCTTGTTAAATGCATACAATACTTGAAGCTTTTTAAAAGTCTTACAATAGCGACTTGGCTAAATTAAAAGTTTTTCGATACAGCGAACGCGACATTGCACGGAACTAGAAGACGGGTAATTATTGTAAACCATAGTACAGACGGCAACAAAATACCAAAATGAAACTAACTTACTTAAAATTTTATAGCAAAACTAGATTTAACACGCCTATTGCTAATTTTTTGGTACATACCTACGAGTAGAATATATGTACAACGTGTTGTAGCGTCGACGGTAATGTCCAGTCTACCACAAACTATGTGGAGAGACTCGGCCTAGGCAACAAAAATATGATGAAATGCGCTGGATACCTACCCAGTCACATGATCTGTATATTCGATTCGTATAATTAAAAACGTTTTAGCAAAACTTAAGGTATAGTTCAGTAACTATTAGACAAATCAATCAATCACATTATCATATGAAGTCAGAGCGATTACTATAGACCTACACCAGTTATTGAATCATGATTCTTGTATTAGGTCTCATGTCGTGATATATATGAATGCAATGAGGTAAGTCCTTAGTGTGAACTCATAATAGTTTCCTAGTAATCCTATGATAAAGTTATAACTGAGTTTGACAAATTGATCGTAGGCTTTATGCATGAAGTTTAATCATCATAAATAATAGCAAATATTATATTCATTCGTAGGTGAACTGTAAAAATCTTATCAATCCCACTTTTGAGAAAAATTCTGATTTGCAACAATTGGTAGTACCTATAACTTGTATGACAGTATTTTTGATATATTGAAAAAAATACTCATTAAATAGTGATGTAAACAACGATTTTTGCGAACGGTACAAAATGTGTCAACTGCTCAGGTTTGTAAAGACACGTTTAAAGTGGAAAAAAATCAAAATTAATGATATCGGTGGCAGCCAGTAGGGCACATGGCTGAATACCCTCTTTCATACTCGTCCTGTGACGCTGTATTCTATGGTTTTCCTTATATCAACCATATCTGTGCGTAAGTACGTTTCCGGAAATCATTTCACGAGCATCACGATATTATATAAGTAAAGGTATTAAACTCGAATTCGCATAATTTACATAAAATTGTCATATTATTATTCACATATGTAAAATTATTTTGCATACATTTAATATTTGTCATACCTATCCTAAAATTCTTACAAACGTATATAGTTCTCAAGTCGCATCATCGACAATAATTACAATCAAGGCAAAGTTACTTGAGCATCTGTTCCCTTACTATGAAAACCCCTTAACGTTATATAAAACAATGTAGTGTATATTCATAGATTTTTAACACTTCAAGTACAAAAATAATTATTTAATAATATATGTAGTTTATCTCACACATTCCCGATACAAGCCCCAATCCCACTATCTGGACAAAATAAACGATTACTTTTAAAGGTATTGCAATCTCAGCTGTAACATATCAAATTAGGAAGACTCATTAGCAACTATCACTGGAAACCAATTATTTATTTTATATAATTTATAACTACGAAAAATCAACAAATTTTTTCACACTTCCGTTGTACTCTATATCAATTGTATCCTGTACCGTCTCTATCATCACCGTAACATCGTGTCATAACACACAGCCTATGGCCGACAGTTACATTTCCAGGTATCGTAGTAGTGTAACAGTTATTACCAATCCCACGATTGCAGCAGTGTCTTGATTGACTTATCGCTGGGATCAGTTCAGCGAGTTTACGCGGGGGCGCTGCCTTCCAATCATCGGCGATAACATCTTGGAGCGGAGCTGACGCACTGACGTGATCGCTGGTTGTTTTGACGAGGGCACACGCAACAGATACCTATTTATCAGTTTCTCATTTCATTTCAACAGGCAAATAACCAGGTATGTACTTTAATAAATGGTAACGTATAACGTTTCATTTTATAAAGCTGTGACGCACAAAAGTTAAACTAGTAGACAATTGAAATATGGACGGTGGACGCTGTGTTAGCCAAGTAATAGCTAACAATGGTATTCGAGTAAGCAAAATACACTAATGAAATATAGAGTAAGAAATATTTGAAGAAGTCGAAAAAACTATCAATTTCCAAAAACGAAGAAAAAACTATCAATTTCAAAAAAGAAGAAAAAATTATCAATTTCAAATATCTGTTTTTCAAAACATTTCTTCAAGACATCTGATGTTCATTGGAATCGATTTCCAAATTTTAATTACTCAAACATTCAAGGCGAAGTAATCAAGAGGAAACCTTGTGACCCATTTTAAAAGTTTTATACGAGAGGCTATCGGCGCAAACGAGGGGAGTGATAAATGAACAACATCAATCAGACGAATTTAAGTGTTGCAAATTTTCACCCGCATCCCCAACTTATCGTTATTAAGAAATTTGAATGCTTTGAATGATAAAATAATTTGGATTGGAATCAAAACCTTGAACTCTTATTCCATTTATTTCTAGAGTGATAGATTCTGGCAACTGCTTGTATATCCCAACGTTTCAGAGCTAAAATTCTTGCCTGTATTTAAAATAGTAGTGTTACTTTTATGTTATCTCTGAATTCTAACGGGTTCAAGATAACACATTCTGTGAGAAATCGCCTCTAAAAATTTTTGTAGAACCTTCTTTAAATTGTTTATCTTTATTAAAAATTAAAATCAATTAGAATAAGACAACCTTTCAATTTTTTAGAGAGGTACAACATTAATAAAATTTGTTATCAGCCGACGACTGCTACAGCTACTGTGCGGAGACTTCTGTGGCTTTTTATTTTGGAGTGTTATTTTGAGTTACTAATGGAGACCAATATACAAGTAGATAAAGTTGTAGGACAACAAACTTACTATTTTAATGTACGCGGGAAGTTGCTAGGTAATATACAAATAGTTCTCCCAATGTTAAATGGCAATTACTGTAAACCAATTATAGGTACATCATTACCTTATAAAAAATTCAAATTTCCGCCGACTGAAATACGCATAGGCGTAGTAATAAAAGTTTGTATTGTGGTTTGACTTTACTAAACTAGTGAAAGCATTTCAAAGGACCTTGAAATTATTGCCCAGTCCAATATGCAATATGAATAGACATCGATACAAAGCCCGAAATTCTATATATGACAAGAAAAGCACAAAAATGGTGATGAGTAGTAAACATTCAGAATGTGTTTCAGCTATGTGTATCGTTACACGATTATACATTATAATTAAAAATAATTTACCGAGCAATGGTTTCTTTTCAATAATTCTCAAAAAAATTCTAATGCCTAGGTATGTCTATCTTCCGAGATTAACGAGAACATGAAAATTTCTTCGGTCATCTAATGCCATCTGTTATCACAAAACCTACTGTAAACAAAGCACTTCTTAGTTTTCGGGTGATTCAGTTAGAGGGAGATACCTGCAAAAGACAGTCAGGGCACCAGTTTAGTTTACCGTTAACTAGGTGGCTATAGATATCCATATAAAATCTGCAAAATTTTAAATAAAAAAAATTTGCTGTAATAACAATATTATCACCTAAACTTTGTAGTATTCTTCCCAGATATTTTCTCTTGAATAGTTATCAACGTTTCATTAAATTATTCATTCGCTCACGACATGAAACGTAAATCCAGATTAGAGACGATTTTAGATAGGAATAACTCTGTCATAAGCTATTAATCAACATTCGATAAGACGGCTCAAAAAGGGCGGTCCGAGTTTAAGTCAGGTAATTTATTGAAAAAGCCTTAATGTTTGCATCGACCAATATAAGTGGACCTTGTTAGATTATTATATTATTACACCAGTTACAGGAACGTACCTTCGGAAATATAATTTGTATGAAAACAGGGCCCCGAAACAGATCATTTTAATTGGTTTGTTCCATATTAGCGATTCTTGATAGTAACTACGAATCAAACAGAAATCAGGACTTATGAAAACGTTAAAATAAGACATTAATTAAATATACGGATCATACTTTTTTAAATATCAATGGTACTGGGCGTTAAGAGAAACATTGTCTAGTTTAAAATAATAATGACAACATTTTACATAAGTAACTAATTTTGTAGCAATAGCAATGATGTACAATTTTAGACCTTTAAAAACTGTCGTGTAAAAATTGAACTTATATACAAAGATCATGCAAACGCCACCTAGTGTGGAGTAGCACATACTATTTACTCTGTTAGTAAATGAATCAACGTGATACAGATTAAAAATAGTAGAACTAAACATTTACTATAAAATAAAAAGAAATCAATTCTTGAATAAAACAAAAAAATTGACAGGAAAAGCTTGAAAAAGTCAATGAAACATTCCAAAATAATTTTTAATTTAACTTATTTGCAGATAAACTATAAGGGTTTGCCCCCTTCATTAGTAATCCAAAGCAAAAAATGTTTGCACGTGCGTGAAAAAGTTTGCTGTGAAAATTTATAAATAAATAAAATATATAGTATTTCCAAAATTCTGTAAGTAGATTAAAAATGTGTATGTACTAAAAATCAGAGATTATTAGGTAAGTATCTATTGCATCCAGAATGGTAGGGAATGCAAAAAAAATGACAAAGTATAGTAGCGCAGCTAGCTATTCCTATTATTTCTAAAATACACAATATAGTATACTGCAGTGTGTTATGTGGGCAACTGGGTATCAAATAAAAAAGATTTAAGTATTAATCTTTTAATTATTTATTAGTTTTAATAATAAACTGAATATAACCTGTCGTAGTAACCAAGACGTCTAATGACAAAAGCAATTCCCTTGAGTTGTTTTACAATTTTAAGAAACTGTCTAGGTCCTTAATTGTATTTATACAAGAAAAATGTAAATATAAAAAGTAACCTCATTTTATATGTAGATAGGTGATAGCAATGAATACTTTAAAGAACCTACCTACATAAGCTTCTAGCAGTGCTACCTACACTTATACATACTTACCTATACATTTTCATAATATAGAATACTATTTTATTTCTCAATATTCCATAATGTTATATGGTATTTGTATTTGTATATAAATGTATAAAAAATAGGAAAAAAAAAAAATTGGGTGTTTTCTCAAAACACGACTAATACTTAATTTTAGAAACACTTAATCGTTTACTATTGGTGGGTTTTTTTATTCTTGCAATACCTACCTACATTTAATCATAAGCAAAAAAATTGTAGATTAATAAATGAATAGTGTCTATAACAATTATGCAGACATTCAGTTCCTAACATCGAATGCAATACAATGGGTTTTAATAAAACAAATTGTGACAAAAAAATAATATTTTAATAGTAATTATTTATTAAAGAACGTCTCAGCTCCTGCATCTAGAACTAGAATAAACAGAATTGAATACCAAGAATACACAGAAAAATGTCGGTCTGTCTTTATTATGACTGTTATAGGTATCTATATACATATCCAGTTCAAACAAAAAAAAATTAATACCTAGATAAAATAAGTAAGCACACCTCGGTAGTAGTTATCGAGGAGAAATAGGTACCTACATTGTTAAAAATGAGTTTGTAATTAAGTAAAGATATGCTTACGTAATATTTTGTTTATAAGTAGGTACCAATTAAATTTTTATCAATGTAAAATACAATTTAAACATTGTATTACTGTTTTATAACGATCCTTGGTACTTGGAAGGAAGAGTAGGTATAAAAAATGCAAAAATGTCGCATTATTCATGAATACTTTGGTAAACAATGGACAATTAAAATGAAAATACATTCAAAATTCTACATGCAATAAATTAATTTGAATATTTATTGATTCCACAAAAAATCTGTCACAGTGATGCTATATAAAAAAGGCCTGACGTCTGGAAGCTGCACTGCTGATTGAATGTCACGTTTTGGACGCTCGCTCCTTCATCTATAACACAAAATGCATACCGATTAAAAATATACTTACACAAAATTAACAATTAAATAGCAAACGGAAAAGCTCAGCTTGAACCGAGTATTAGAAAACATCTGTATTTCCTGTTCCTGTCAAGTACTTATAACCTGTAAAGTAGATAACTGATTACAGCTGCAAGACTTTTATTTAAATTAAGAAGTTGTTTTTTCGACCCCAATAAGTTTAAAGTGAATAAGTGAATATTAACAATTTATTTATTAATAATAACGTACATACAGTCATTTCATAGTTATTTTGTAATCATAGACTTTTAAAGGGCTTTGTAATTGCCTTTATTCTTCTTAACTCTGTAAAGAATGGAAATGAAACTTTACTCATATTAGACTCCACAAGAAACGTTACCCATTTCAATTTCTTAGCTCAAATGTAATGTAATAATTCCGATAATCCGTAGCAGAGAGTTTTTTCATCATGTTATCGAAGGAGCCCAGGGCTCTTATGCGGCCATTGCTCTGTCATCGCTATATGAAAAATCTTAAATCATTCAAAGAATTTAATATGGTTTAGTATAGTATTTCATTACTTCATCGCTGCCCTAGTAATAGTGAACGCTTTCAAAGTTCCAATGTGGCATAATACCAAATTATTTATGCATCGTATGCCACGTACGTAGGTCAACAATACCTTTAATAATTATATGTAGTACTCACTTTGAAGAATTTTATTGATTCTCTCTATGCAAGCGTGCGACATCTTAGTCTGCACCTGACTGCACTCATCAAGTCAGTTTAAATAGCTTTAAATCAATCGTTTATAGCATATCTCATGAGAAAAATATTTAATTAATTGTCCTCTACAGTGAAACTTACATATTGTCTTAACTCAATGTAGTTTCTGCGATCCGTAAAAGACCGTAGGTTATGCGAATAATTTAAGGATACCAATGAAGTTTAAGGATACCAATCACTTGCTATAACGGTGAAGGAAAACATCGTGAGGAAATCTGTACACCTTAGAGATGTTATAAATTATATAGTATTTTCCGAGGTGTGCGAAGTCTACCGCGCGGTGCGGATGCTAGTGCGGATTGCACTCGGCCAGCGTGGCTGACTATGGCCTAAATCCCTCTCACCATGAGAAGAAAGCCGGTCCAACAATGGACCAACAAAAGGGTCGAAAAAAAAAATGAAGTTTAGACCTCTGGTCAGTCGTTTTATAAAAGTGGGTCGTATAAAAAGACTTTTAGTAATAGATAAAGCAACCAGAATGAGCCTAATACGTATAATGTTAACCATGGAAGCCTGACTTAAGTAAGTGTAACAAACTTTAGGGTGACGTCTAAGGGCATGAAGACCTGGCGGTATTTTTCAAAGTATTTCTCATACTTACTTGCTGCATACTCTGATTTCCACATACTTGGTATATACATACCTACTTTACTTACTCGCTTTTATTCTCTAAATCCTCCACTAGGAAACATAAATATAAAGCAAGTAGTTGAAAAGTTACATTGCTTCAATTTTGGAAATTGGTTTCGAAATATTTTGTTCTGAAATATTCATTCTAATATCTTCGTTCTGAAGTATGCGTTCTGGAATCTTCGTTCTTGAAGTTAAAGTAGCGAGGTCTTCCAGCCGTGAGATACCTGTAGAGACGAGCTTCTGATCTTAACTAATCTACAAAAGCCCGGATCTACAGGGTAGATCACGAATGTGCCATTTATATTTTTCTTCTATGTTCTCGAAGTGGTATATTTCCGTTTTAATATTCAATTTCAATGTTCTTCTTTCTTACTCCTCTTCATTATTGTAATATTCTTTCCCAACTTGTCTTCGTCATGTACATCGGCTACTCCACAATCTGAAATTCAATGACATTTACGTTAGTTTTCAATAACAATCATTACTGTTATTTCATCACGTATTATTATTTTGCTATAAAAATAAAATACAGTAAGTAGTATTACTCATACTTCGTGTATGTAGCTACTAATTAAGTAATATAATGAAAGGGTTTCATTACCAGACTTTGTTATTTATGAGCAAAAACATAACACTGTAACGTTAAGCGGCATAAATCTTGTATAATTAAGAAATATGTAAATTATTCTCCACACTAAACTACATACAATAGACCCGTTAACAACATAAAGCTTACATTATACTCGCTTAATTAACTTGACGAAGGACAACAAATCTTTTGACAAAATGTAATTACATAAATATTATGAAAAGCATGCTAATTTAATAATTTCCGAAATAGTATTGTACGTTATATTTACTCGTATCAAAGTCGCATTAAAATTGTTGTCAATTCTTCATTAATATATTGCAACATCATCACAAAACATCGGCAACATTTCTATTCCTCGACAACTCAGATATTCAATTTAAATCTGGCAATGCGAAATTTTCGCCGAGATAGCATGACGAAGGATCACAAATCAGGCAAATCTGCAACGAACAAAACGTGGGGATCTCACAAAAAAATAATCTCGACCTTTCTCGATCTTTCCGCAAATCATTGCGACCATTGTATACCGATAATGTAGTTGCGGAAAGCTCGGCCAACAAAAAGGTTCACCTAATTGCACGAGGGAAGCGCTCTGAAAGCTGAACGAGTATTGTTTCCCCGCGAGGCCTTTATACGCACTCGCTCGATCGCCTGACTCATCAATTTCCTCACATTGACGCACCCGGACGGATTGAGATTTAGTTTCGCTTTTCCCAACTAATTCCGAGTGATGTGCGGCCTCGATCGTCCTTTACGCTCGACGGTTTTCTGTTCGAGCGAAAAGCGAATCGAGCCATGCTATCATTAAAGCAACTTTTTCTAACGCTCGTGAAATTATATTTAAATATGTACATATGTAGAGTAACATTAATAAAAATTCTATCAAGTAGTTAAAACATATTCAATAACACCCGTAATTGTATACTGTGAATCTGACGGCGGCGGTCTTTGAATGTAGAGTATGTACCTATCTTTTAAAGCTCGGCGAATTTTAAACAGCCAAAATAATTAAACGACTCTTAACCCAACTAATATAGGCTTATAATCTTTTCACTTTGATACAAACGATGAAAAAGTTTCTCAACCAACAGATTTATTAGAATCTAAGAGAATTGAATAAGTCTTCATTGATGCTCATTTATAAACCTAACAATAAACCCGCACGAATAGCGCTCACGTAAATATCTACGAGCAATTAGTGCAAATAGCGTATTACTGCGTTCAGACGAGGGATTGAACCAGAACCCCAGTACATTTCTCCCCCTGCCTCCCCGATTTTGCGTAGTGTTGTCCTCCCATCATTAATCTTGCGCGTCGACGAGCAAACAACTGTCTAGTAGAACAACTTAAGGGTTGGTGGTGTCGATAATGTAAGTAAACCAACATAAATATGACTTCGTGAATACGATAACCGACAGTAATTTTGAGATTGCGAACTAGCAACGAAGTTAACTAATTAATCGTCTAATGTTTGGTCTGCCCGGTACTACACATAATTAATACGACTAGAGTCCAAAATCAAGTAGTTAAATGAGTTTAATATAATATGCAATAGATAGTACATTTATTATTTCGGAAATATATTCTTGTTAAGAATTGTATTTAGTCATATCCAATGCGTAATAAGTATTTAAATGGGATTCATACAAATATTTAAACAATCAAGGTCCTTTAGAATTACAAAATAACGTGAAAATTGTATTGTGAAACTTTGATATCTTAAACGATAACTTTATTAAGGATATATTTGTAATGTTATATAAGAACTTGTATGTTCCGCTATTAAATTGTTTTAGTACAATTTGAACTCTTTTAGTTTCCATGCCATGTAAATAGAATTATTGTTATTGCACGGGAAAGTGGCAATAAAGATTCGTATCTATCTACTGAATATAAATAAATCTTACCTGTTCAATAGTTTTTTTCAGGCACGTGGAACTCTCATATCAGCATGTTTACCCATGGGGCCGCCCCTGAAACATTCGATCCCAAATGTTACATTTCAATATGCTGACTAAAACAACTTTTATTTTGCCCCGTCCCGTATTTTATTCGAAAGCAATATGTCTTCAGTAACGTCAGTAAAACATGTCCGTATATATCATATTTACAGCAAAGAAAAGTTTAATGCCACGTCGAAATGAAAAAATGTTTACGATACGCTCAAAGTTATTGGTATTTACGCACACATGGAACCTCATAATATAGTGGGTTTGAGCTTATGTTACATGTCCTTTTGTTGCATTTATTTCAAAGCTATTGGAATACTTCTTTTATGGTAGGTACTCATCTATCTAAAAGCGGCCAGGAGTCAACGTCAAAAGAGTTTCCAGTCATGAGCTTATATGTATATCAATTTTGACATTTCTAACTTTAAAAACCACGAGCTTTCCTGAAAATTGTCATTCACTGTTTCTCCATTTGTGTTAATTTTATAGAAAAGACCTATTCACTCTAGCTATGGATAATCTCAAGTTATACGTATAACGAAAGATAGGGGTTGCCAGGGAGTTCCATTGCTTAGCAGTCCGCACCTGCGCCATAAACGATTGGGCGAAACGCTTTGTCCTGTGCAAAAGAGTTCAGATACTTCATTAAATGAACAACATTTGTTTTAATGCAATTGCTGTTTTAAGTTACATTACCAGTTACATAAACTGCTCTTCGTGTCCCGTAACTTCATTATCCTACTATGTATTTAAAACATTATGTAAAACATTGTTCCCCCAAAGAATTAAATGTTTAAATGTTTTAATTTCATTTCAAAGAGATAATATATCATTGCACTAGTTCATTAATTAAATTTTACATATTGTTGAAACTTGACTAAATTTGAAGAGTTTAATTTGATAAGATAATAATATCATGCATTATTTAAAGGAAAATATTTGTTAAGCTTTAATTTTAAATATGCATACAATTGGATTTTCTAATAAATAATGAAAGCTAATTACTAAATAATACTCACAGATTAAAGTACTATATTATGTTTTAAAGCACTTATTAATTATTTTAATATCACTATTGGTACCTATGACCAATCGTGGTCTATATGTATTTTATTAAGTTTATCATTTGTAAATTTGCCTAACATGCTGAAACAAACCGTTCTACATAACTTCAAAGCAATTTATAATTGTCAAAAATAGACCAGTAATGTTTATCGCCAGGACATAATTAGAAATTAGGCAATTTAGACCGCGATCCATTAATTCGAGTACGCTCTCCACTCCGACACAAATCCAGCCTACATTAAACTTATTCTCATTAAACAAACTTTTCTCTTAATACGCGCCTAACGAGTTAACTTCTGGTGTATGCTCCCTGGAGATTACCTATTCCTACCGTATTAATTAAAATTTTACCACACGTTTTCATTATTTAAGTAGGTACCTAATACTTAAAAAAACTGTCGGTTGCGTCGCGTAGGTATCTAAGTACTAACCGACAAATTTTACAGAGGCACTTCAATCCAAAATGTGATTTTTCATTGCAGGCATAAGTATGAAAGAAAATTACCACACATAACGTCTGCTACAGATGTCACAGAACAAAATCCTCACGTATTTCTCGATACGAAAATTATTCGAAAATGTAAGTAAGAATTTCGACGACAAAAAGGAATCTTTATCTCTACTATGTAAAGGTACTTCATACCTCTTTGTGTAGGGAGTATCATACCGCTTGCCA
Organism: Agara belti belti; assembly: GCA_018245935.1. NCBI lineage: Eukaryota > Metazoa > Arthropoda > Insecta > Lepidoptera > Hesperiidae > Agara > Agara belti. The sequence goes on from DWEM01000104.1 coordinate 18,456, forward strand.
TGAAGTTGTCTATTACATGAAAATGTTTGGCACGTAGACAAATAATGTATTGCAACGAAAATACTAGCAATATTTCACATTTTCCACGTTTTTGTCTGTAACACTCGTATCGTAGTCCTCGTAATGTATGGCTGATGGGCGCCTCTTATTTTAAATATATAACCATATAATGCTTCTCCTTTTTTTTCATTTCGATTTAAATGTTAATCTTATTCTAGACATTTTACTCTAAGAATTAGTTAGTTATCTCTACCGCCTCTCTATATTTTATTATTTCAACGGCTTGTAATAATTGCAGATAATTCACGCACAAAACAGGCATAAAAGCGCAACGGCCATTACGCCCTTAGGCTAGCACCCGATAGGCTTGGCTAAGTGCCAGCGCGACCACACAAGATTTATATTTGGCAGCGTATTTCCATACGCGACCGATCAATACGCCATCGCCCGAATCAGCAATACATTTTTATCTGCAATCATATTTTTGCAGTTGAATATTTCACCGGGCGTACAGATTTTTATAGATCATGAACATAGTACGTGACACCAAGTAGGTCGTAAACCGTAACAAGATTATGGTTCATTCGTGTGTACTGTAAGAAACAGTCGCGAATAACACAATACTACGTGAGATATACGAGTATGAACGTTAACTTCTATTACATTACCGCTGCCATGATGAAATATTTGTATATTAAGAAAATTGCGAATGATTTGACAGCAATCACAATTTTTACACACTGCAAGCTGCAATGTGTAAAAGATCTAGATTAACAATAGTTATTCATAATACTACTAATTCGTTGGTATTCATTATTATCTATGTGTAGCGGTGGTAATGTCTCGAATGTATCGTAGGTATACACGTTTTATTTTACAATTCATAAGCATGTTTGATTTCCTAGTTTGAGTCTCAGCTATAATATAATTTTTACAGTAGGTTCTAAAAGGTACCTACTACATAATATTAAAGAAAAACAAAATATTGCATGCAGGTCTTAAATCAGACGGATGAACAAAAACCAAGCTGGGCCGGCAAAAATCGGAAGCGAATAAACAAAAGTAAACGCTTTTTAGGAAATAAAAAATGAACAGAAATGAGGAGACACGGACAACTTTTAAAATTGTTTTTCTTTTCGTACAAACAAAGGAAAAGAGAGGAACTGGCTGCGAGGAAATTAAACGTTACGTATAATAAAAGAAAAGAAAAGTTGTTTGTAATGGCGGCTTTTTGCCAAGCGCCAAAATGCAGAATTAAAATTTGCCGAATGTTATTTTACCTTTTGGGATTAAAGTAATTATTACCGCTCTGTGCAAATTTTGTTCAAAACCTTTGTTTAACGTCTTTCTAGGGACGACATTTTCGTAATAATTATGTACCTCTATAATTTATAAATTAAGTATATTAATTTTATTTACCATATACGTACTCTTTTTGCCTACCCCGTTAGGGACCTGGCATGATGGTATGCTAATCTAAGAACAATAATCGCTTTTATATATCATAGTTTTTATATCATCAAATAGTTTAGAATAGGTATTTCATGTTAAGTTTTAATTGTTAACCATTTTTAGGGGCTAAAACAAATTATTTTTATTTTAATACTCAATGTAATTGTTGGAAATTATATAATTGATGGATATTGCTCTTGTCTTTTTATTATGTTAGGTACTCCATTTTAGAATATTATGTACACCTACTCTTGAACCTAAGTTCCTTATATAGGTACTAATGCTATGAAATTTTTGTCATATGCGTTTCTGCGCTTTTGTTTCTGATATTTACGCTTAAGTAGTAGTACATTTATTATTTTCACCTCTAACAATGGGATATAAATCGTTGCAATAATAAAACTAAATAAATGAAGAAAAGACTTTGTCATATAACTGAAAATTTATGAATCATAATATTTAATGTCGCCATTAATATAATGTTATCGATAAATTCGCCAGCCATTACATCAATGTTATCTGTTAAATATCCTATTGAATTAGCTACTTCAAAGTTCCAGCTACTCCAATTCATTAGGCAATACACAGTCACAGTTGAGACAATTAAACCTAATCTGGATCCAACTTCAGTCCGATCTGCACATTAAAGCCGTTAAAATAAAGCAACATTCACAGTTGTGACAACTTAGACGGGTAAATTGTTACATTTGTGAATAGCTTTAAGAATATAACTAAAACTGAATATATAAATAGTTTTAGTGTTATATGTAAATTTTTAGGTCTTGCTCTTAATCCATTCTCTACGAAGCGCTCTATAATCCGTATAAAGCCTGGGAGAACTGTTAGTGCAAATTGCATTTGCATATCGTACATTTCTACAGGCGTTGAGACGGAGAAAATGTATTTTATGAATACAAGTATATTCTGTCTTATGTATACGTGTATAACGGTACGCTCTACTAATTTTATGTGAAATCTGATAAAATAGTATTATGATTGCAATTTAAATATGTACACTTTACGTAGAGTAATTTTAGAAATTAATAAAATATCTGTTCATATTTCTTTTGGTCGATATACTGCGGTCTTCAATTCACGTAAGTTCTTTTCTTAAATTAGAAATATTAAAACAATTCAAGATACTTAAAATACACTAGACAGGCTAAATAGTTAATAAGATTTCTTATTTTCGATCATTAATTGACTTTACTATCAGAAGATGAAATTTCGTATCATTAACACAAATGCATCTCTTGGACGTTTCAAAGCACGTCATTATTATCTAAAGCTACTATAAACGTTATAAAGCTTAATGGAACTGTTATTGCAAATTACATTTGCATATAGTGGATGCTCTGCTGCCGTTATAGAGATGTTTTCACTGATATAACTATATAGCTACATATACACTACTTGCATATTACATTATACAGTCCAATACTGAATACAATCACCATAATGTTTACCGAAATCTGTAAAGATTTAAATATTTCTAAGAAAGCTTTTGTTTTTTGCAGCTCTAACAACCGTTGTATGAGACTTGGGCTGGTTTTTTAATCAATATTCTCATTGCGATCCTAACTTGGAGAACAAACAGATTAGGTATTTTTTGTGGCATATATCTTTGACATTTCATACCACATGCAACTCATATTTATACCAACGTAACGTTGCTGGTAACGAATCTCGCCCCGCTACTGATAAAAACAAGGAATTACCGATTATTACCCAACAATAACAAACCTTAACCTAAAAGACAGATACAGTTATGTAAATTTATCATACACTGATACAATGAAAATGTTTTACACGGCACCTCGTATATTTTGTTATCCTACTGCCATTTATTTATTCATGTAACATTCTATGCTAATAGTCATACGTCTCCTCAGCGTCACCTCTCCGGAGTCTTTTACACAGTATTTGCCGCAGAAAACTTACTTACTGACTTAGACTTTATCTCTTTATTTGCGTATTTATATACCTATGTGCAACGCTTTTCATTCTGTTTATAGTGCCGTAGGACGTTCAACGAAATTTTTCAAGTAAGTACAATTTATTATTACCTGACTTTATCTTAGTATATGACAAATTATGATATTTCATAATATCCAACTTATTGGCTTTTAATCATTTTCATTTATCTCACTGCCTATATAGAATTTATTATCAATTCAAAATTATAGTCACGAGTTCATAGATTTTTCTTTCAGCAAGTGGCATAGTTTGTCGCCAACAGTAATCTCCGAAGATAAAACTTATTATAACAAATCATTATAAAATTATATTGAAACTAAAGCGTATTTTTAGGCTGCGGATTTTCCTCAACATTATGAAAAACACAATGGCGTTGGACAAGGTCATTATCCACACAAGAGGTTTCATTTATCATCGGGTCTTTATAAATGATGCTCTCTCCGTCCCTTTATTCACGTTCTGAAGAAAATCCTCTTAATATAAGTATCCAATTGAAATATGTTATCTGGTGATTTTCTTCCGAAGTTATGGTTTATAAAGCTTTGAGTATATAAGATGTTTCTTTGTGACATATTAATATTACCAATATATTATTTTATTAAACTCGAAAGTTAGGTAGATACTCATGCGTGTTCCTACACGTCACTTCATATACTGGACAATAACTATAACAATTCATGAATATACTGAACGCTACTTAATGTTTAGATATGTTAACCGAAATAATGAAATCAATACTACAGGATTATATTTATACTCAAAACGTACGTAAAATCAAAAACATCTGCACTATAAATATGCAGAGAAATAAATGTAATTTATTCTTTCAGATAGAATGCGAGAAATTACTTCACATTAGTAGTCGAGTTGTGAAAGTCGTTATTCATATTTATGCAAGTTTCCGAGTCCCGGCGAAATTCAAGCCAGACGACTATCATATACACTTAAATAATATCGCTCCACTAAAAATATACGAACGCTGCTAAATTCACGGGACATTAACAATTTAAAATGCTTATTTAAATAAAGGATTAAGTCAGATGAAAAATTTAAACAATGTTACCCAGACGGAAATGTTAATTTTTTCAAAGCCAAATACAATATATGTAGATCGTAGCTGAAGCCAGAGCTTTCTGTTTTTGTTGACTGTCTGATACGAATATAAAGAAAAAAATGTTTTAAAAATAATTTCGGTAGCAATTTTTATTTTCCATTTTACACATTTACGTTTACTTTACAGTTTTCGACATAAATTATGCCTCAATATATAAATCCATGCACAGTTCACGTTTATTTTGAGTGTGTACTTATGCTTGTAACCAGAAACAAATAAGAAACAGGGTAAGTGCAAAAAGAACATTAATTTGTAATTGGGAGTTCCTATTTCGTGCATTTAATTTGTACACCGGAATCAAAAACCAAGATGGCGGCGAGTAAACGTGCGGCGGCGAGGGGTCGTAACTTCGCGCGCAGGCGACATCTATAATTCTAGAGCTATCATAAATTAGCATACGTATTAGATTGCGCGCCCCGCAAGTGAGTACAAATTCTGTGCACGACTGTACATCGAGGATTCCGGTGCTGGTAAATTAGTGTGCATATAAAATACTTTACATTGTATAAAAGATTTTACTTGGAGCGTTGTAATTAATAGGACGATCTGCACTGAATAACAAATTTGGCTGATCTGTTAGTAAAGATATAGGGCAAAGAGTTGGTTGAGAAACAGTGTTTCTACAGAGAAAATAATCCAAATAAATGTATGTACCTAGGTATATTACATTAGTATTGAACAAAACCAAAATTCGCCACCTATTCGTTTCATATAAAAGCGTATTTGCAATGAAAAATAACAAATATGTAACTCCTTCAAATATTTGAAACAAAACCAACGAGAGTAGATTCTACACAAGAGAATTTAATAAAGTGATAAATCAAATTTGCCCTCAGACAGGTTGAAAGTAAGGATTCCTTAGTGAAAAGACTAGCAAGAAAAGCAATTGATGATAAATTGCTAGTATTTCCTTCGACGCGACTGCTCCAACAAATATCTAGCGCGCTAAAAGGTTTCTGCTACTGAACTTTTATTTCTATGACATTTATGCTATTCAGCTAAAAATTTGTAAGTAATGTGGCGAGAAAATTGTAGAAAAGAAAGATTTATTGAATGGAATAACTCGAACATTATTTGAATACGTATTTGTTTCACCATAAAACACAAAATCAACATAGATATGTATATATTTACAGGGCTCGTTACTCTAATTCCATAAATCATTAGTATTATTTATCCTGTGTATTAACGCAATATCTTAAACTGAAACAACGTTAGCACGCCCTCGGCCCTTACAGATTATGGCCGCCCTGATGCTTGTTATTTTAAATTATCACAATTGCCCAACAAATTTATAGCAATACTGATATTAAAATATAGCAATTAAACTCTCAACTTTATGGGACAAAAGTCGCGATGAGAATAATTCTGAATGAGATAGAAATAAAATAAGACACCAGTGAAACGGGTCTGAAAATAAAAGTACTTTTATAAGACTTCTTGAGTAACTCATTTTATATTCATTTCCACTTTGGTAGTTAGGCTCCTAATTTTACATCTGACGGTTTCGGTGGCTAGAAGATAAGATTTTAGAATAAAGAACTAGCATAAAACTTAACCGACAAATAGTGTAATAAAAGTACCAATAGAATAGTTAATACCGCCGGGATTAACGTCCTGTATGCGGGAAGATTGATTAATGTAATATATCATAGATTGATTAATATAGCAATAAGACTGTCGACGTTAAACTAGCTAAAATTCTTTGACAATTTAATAAGAGTGCAAATTTCACTTGTAACTTATTAAAATTTACTTAACTCTGTACACCATTAAACTATCGGTAACGATGTCCCCTATAGTGATTTATAATGGCTTAAATCATTGTTGCTTTGAGCGTCACAATCGATTTTATAAATATCAACTTCGTTTTCTTTTTAACTGGAACGTTTCTCCGCAATCTCGTCTGAAGAAAGAAATGACGCGGCGTAGGGACGACGTAGCGCGCTTGCCTTATAAATACTTATTAACTCTTGGTTTGAAAAGTGCCGGGTTGTACTTATAGGGTACACCGGCAAGGGCAGACCATTCCATTCCTTGCCAGTTTTAAATAGGAATGACGGGAAAAACGCTTGTTTAATTTTGGAATTTTACATTGGAATCCGGGTTTGTAGATTACGTCTAAATCTAGCTGGTGTCGTAGATGGCATATTAATAAAAACATATTTTATACCAAACTACTATATTACCTCCGGTGGTTGCGTGATAGGCCGACGGTCGATTAACAGACAGAAATATTACTTACACGTGATGTTTTATTTATGTTTGATGAACTGAGTATGATTCTTCTGCACTTTTAATCTTAATATATATAAATCTCGTGTCACAATGTTTGTCTTCAATGGACTCCAAAACTACTGAACGGGTCGTAATGAAAATTTGCACGTATATGTAAATTGGTCCAACTTGAGAGATAGGATAGTTTTTATCTCGAGTAATGACC
>DWEM01000105.1:0-25341 GCA_018245935.1 Agara belti belti
CACACATCCAGACTCCGAGTCACTACTAGAAATTCTAAATTAGAAAAATCCAATAGTACCCGACCCGGGATTTGAACTCAGGACCTCCCGATCGGCAGTCGCGCTAGCAACCGCTCGACCAACGAGGCAGGCATCGTTGAACATCTTGATTGTAATATGGGTTGTACATTTAAAAAAAATCATTATAAAAAGATGAATGAAGTATCATCGTCGCCTATATACGAGTGTACCTACAACATTAGATAAGTTGTTTCATGTAATGTTGCTTTAAAGTAATGTACTTTTAGTCTTCCGATACTGCGCTCAAGATTAGGGGTAAGTGGATACAGCGTAGGGATAGTTTTTTCTGTGCTGCATTACTGATGGCAGCGATACACACATTTTAAATCATCAGAAGTCCATTTAGGTCAAACCTTTGCTCAATATAGCTGTTAAACATTAAATGGGGAGACTGGGGTGGGAATTTGAAGAACGACAAGTTGTGTAACAACTTCCGCGCCTACAGAACAAGGAGACGAGCACGCTGATCCAGACGATAGTGGACGTGCAGCCGCGTGCTGGGGGCGCGGGCGGCGGCGACACGCCCGACCAGATCGTGTGGCGCGTCTGCGACCAGACGCGCGCCACGCTGGCGGGCAAGGTGGACAAGGCGCTGGTGAACGGCGCGCTGATGGTGCCCGACGACATGGGCCAGCTGCACTCGCTCACCACCGTGCTGCTGCACGAGACCGACCGCTTCAACGCGCTGCTGGCGCTCATACACGCCTCGCTCAACGAGCTGCAGAAGGCCATCAAGGTAACGACCGCGAACGAGCCAAAAAGAGAAATGAGGCTCGTATTTTTTTTTTCTTTACAAATATACGGACACGTGCAAAAATAGATTTATGTCTAGTATATTTTTTCTCCGTGCAGTTTGAGACATAAAACCGTCGGAGCGGTGAAACGAGTATTTTGCTCTCTCTCTCACACTCACGGGCCTTGTGGACGGTCATAGTGATGCGCGTTATCGTTGTCGATAAGCGTTATCGATGGTAACATAACAATAACAATATCGCAGCACCCGTTGTATACCGCACCGCCGCCGTGCACCTGCATAGTTACATAAACAGTATTGTACTGTTGAAGGTTTTCCAAAAGGTATCGCTTGTACTGATCTGTCTAGTGTTAACACAGTGAACAGTTTTTCTATCGATCGTTGTAGTAATAATAATAAGGTGACATCTATAAAAAGGATCTAATAACACTTTGTAATTTAATGGTGAACAGGCTTTTTGGTATATATTTTCTGAGGTGTGTGTGAAGTCTACCAATCTGCACTTGGCCTAGCCCTCTCACTATGAGAGGAGGCCCGGGCCAGCGGTGCACCAACAAAAGGGGCTATCCATAAATTACGACACATTTTACAGGGGAGGGAGGGATCGACGAAGTGTGCCTAGGGACGGGGAGGGATTGCAAATTTTGTGATATCAAATTTTTTCTAAATAATAGTTTAAAAAAACTAAAAAAACACGCTTCTGCATTGTCATTGGTGCTTGACACGTGTGCAATATTTCAAATTGATCAGATTTCTAGGAACCGGTGAAAATTGTGCTCAAAGATTCCGTTACATACATACATACAACCGAAGCTAATAAAAGCGTGTTAATATGATATTTCATATCTAAGTATTACGAACTTTTTTTATTGAAAAAGAATTTAAATGGAATTGAAAATAATTTCGGAACACTGCCGTTTCGATATCATAAATTTCATAAATTTTAAAATGAAAAATTGAAAAATATGTGACGTCACACTAGGCACCGCAGTACGCAGGGCGCCTCACAAACGTGACCAGCTGCGACGAGGACGGGGGACGGTTCGAAGAATCATGAAATTCGTGTGACGTAATTTTATTTATCGATGGCCCCGATATGGAAAAAAAGGCTCCTTAGGCAACCGTACCACATTCTACGCACCTCGCTCGTACAGCGGATATATTAAAAGTAAAGGTGTATTCGCACGCACGTCCGCGGCGCGCAGGGCGTGGTGGTGATGTCGGAGGCGTACGAGGAGGTGTTCACGTCGCTGCTGAACAACCGCGTGCCGGCCATGTGGCACCGGCGCGGGTACAACTCGCTCAAGTCGCTCGGCAGCTGGATACACGACCTCACGCTGCGGCTGGACTTCATCGAGGCGAGTACGGTCCCGCGACGCCTTTCGAGCAAACTAATTAAACGTTTCACACAATTATCAGTTCTGCCTTGCCTTACTTTCTGCCTGTCTTACTTTGTGGCGTAAAGCCGGAAAGTGGAGTCGTCGGTGAGGCAGGCTTCGTAAACGTTGACGATACTATCTGAGCGATTTTCTCGAGGACTGGCCCGTAATACCGAACGATAGTAACACCTGGCGCGACAGAGAGGATGCCTTCGCCCAGCCCTGGGGACACCATATAGGGTTTTTTTTTTAAATAGTTTCGTTGATGTTTTCCCGTTTATTTGCATTTTTTATATAATATTATTAGGTATATTACTTTAGTGGTTTCCGCTGCCTGTTGGCCGCAAGCCAAGAGAGTGTTGTCTCTTTCTATCTCCCGGGACGGTGCAAGTCCTGTTTCTGTAAATCGGCAGCTGTATCGCAGGAAGCTCGCTCGCTGTCCTTCTCCCTCGTAGTTAAACGTGCATTGCCTCTCTATTATTTCCTCGTATTAACAAAAGATTAGCGCGACAATTGTGCGTTTTGACCGTTTGTATTCGGCCACCCCAATTACTCACCGTGCCCGGAATAAAAATATTTCACATACGATACGCATGAATGACAAATAGGAGAGCGGGACGTTAATGAACAAAATTAAGTAATGATGAGGAAAAAGGAATAAACAAATAGAAGAGTTGAACTACATACATATTTATATGATGCACTTTTTACAGCGAAGATTACTTATTTTTAAAAAGTCATAAAATATAGATAGACCTTCCCCCGATCACTCAACTCACCGTAATCTTCCACACTTACTTTCTTACTATCAAAATGCAAACTAGCCTGTGTTTACTAGGAACAAACTATTGATTAATTAACAAAAGGTTTTTTTTAATCGGTTTAGTGAGTTTTATAGTTTTAGTATAGACTGAAAGTAATACATCGCTCGATAGAGGTGGCTGGTGGACGGGTTGGCGCCGAGCAGCTGGGTGTCGGGGCTGTTCTTCCCGCAGGGGCTGCTGACGGGCGCGCTGCAGGCGCACGCGCGCAAGTACCGCGTGCCCATCGACGCGCTCATGTTCGACTTCGAGCCGATACGCTTCTACCTGTCGCAAGAGGACATCTACAGGCAGAACAAGAAGAAGGGCAAGGTACGCCTTCGCGTGCGTGCGTGCGTGCGTGCGTGCGTGCGAGCGAGCGCGCTTACGTGCACATTAGGCCAGATCTAGATCTAGACATACCTAAATAGCATTTACAGCGTACAGTTAAGAAGGGATATTGGTGTTGAATTCGATTATAAAGAACATTACTCGCAACAATTATCACAAGTGACAGGAAAACGTCTGGCAAGCATCAGAGTTGCCCAAACAAGGTAGTGTATCATTGAGTTGAGTATAAAAAAAAAAATTAAAATATCTAATAGACTAACTGAAACGCTAACAAATGTACAAAATTAAATTGCATCGCTCGAATTACAAATGAAAATTACACAACAATCGTTGCAAATGTATCGCACAACGTTTAAATAAAACGCAAGTTTTATAACACGGTAGTAACGGTAATGAAATGCATTTCGCAAGGCTTCATTAAAATCTGCATACGCTCCCTCGTCACTAACAAATATGGATAATAACAGTCCGGTTTGAAGCGGTGCATTCAAGCGCGTAACTTTATCACCGTGGGGTGCCATATGTCAACGTTGTTACATTTGGCATTCGCTGCGCCCGCCGGTCCACTCGCGTGGAATGCTATTAACCACAGTCTATAAAACACTAGCGGCCCGCCCCGGCTTCGCACGGTAGTACACTGTTCCCTATGTTCCCTATGTAACGATTTCTTTTCACACGTTGAGTTACATTATAGAAGTTTTCATACGGATCCTTAACTTTTTGATAATATTTCATCGCCTATGTTCATCGGGGATAGTGTAGGATTCTAACGGGGAAATAATTTTTCTAATCGGTCCAGTAGTTTCAGAGCCTATTCAATGCAAACAGACAATCAAATTCCTCTTTATAAGATTAGTTTATACGGTCAAGTTTTATTGCTAAATTACCCATGAATAATGTAGCCGCTTGAACTCCCCTATCTTCCGTTTAAAGTCGCATCAAAACCGATGTAGCCGTGATCACATAACAATTAAATGTCGATATATCTTGTGATTTTTAAATAGAATTCCCAGACATTTTCATAATACACACAGAAGACACAGGACACAGACAGAATATAATAAATATATCTATTAACTTGTCGTGCCCAGGTGTAGTGTGGAATATTAAAATATCCTATGTGTTGTGTATAGCAGCTGTTCGGTTACAATAAAGCAGATATTTAATTGACTGTCATGATATCTGGTAGCTGTGACGATTTATCCCAATTATTATTGTAGAATAATGAATAATGTATCGTCAGGTTTGTAAGGACAGCGATATTTGGGACTCGGTGCTTTCTGCCTACCCCGTTAGGGACCCGGCGTGACGGTATGTTGTTGTCTACGTCTAAAGGCGATTGCGGGGGCGAGGGCGGGACGAAGTCGCGGGCAAAAGCCAGTAGACGTACATATATACGGATGGTGGTGTTAACGCAGGATGAGGAGTCGGACGTGTTCGGGTCGCTGGCGAAGCCCGAGGACGGGGTCAACATCCACGGCCTGTTCATAGACGCGGCGCGCTGGGACATCAAGAACAACTGCCTCGTGGACGCACTGCCCGGTCGGTGTGCACGCACCGTTGTCCATGATTGGTGCCACTGAATTACATTTGACTGGCCACGTGGTCCAGCGGTTAGAGACCCTCACTGCAATTCCGGCGACCTTCAGATTCCCACCCAGTACATACATATATTTGGTTGTTTCTGTGTCTGTTCGTAATAAAAATATACATATACATAAGTGTTATATCGTATGTACATATTATAATAATAATAATAATATCTAGCGACAAATCCACACGGGGCGAACCCACAACCTCCCGTTTTGCAGTCCGAGTCTGTAACCACTCGACCACGAGGCCAGTCAGTCATACATATGTATGTTTATCAGCTGTCCGGTTACCATAACGCAGGTATTCGGTTGCCTAATTTGATACTGATACTTATTTTTTTTTGACCCTTTTATTGGTCCACCGCTGGACCGGGTCTCCTTTCATACTGAGAGGGATTTAGCCCATAGTCTACCACGCTGGCCGAGTGCGGATTGGTAGACTTCACACACCTTAGAAATATTATATGCTTTATAACATCACAAAGGTGTGCAGGTTTCTTCACGATGTTTTCTCCTTCACCGTTATAGCAAGTGATGTTTAAATTTTTAGCTATAAAACGCACGTAACCAATCAGGGGGGAGGATCGAACCCAAGCCCCCCCCCGAGTGGGAGACTAAAGTCCCACTAGGCTAGCTGATATTTAAGGGCAATGTACTATGTTGTTCTCTTTTAGCATTCTGCGCGTAATATTAAAGAAATAAATATGACACGACCACCATGGAGTGTACGTAAAGTACCTTACAACGAATGAAACAATTTGTATTTGTATTTGCGCGCGCAGGCCAGATGAACCCGCCGCTGCCGGTGGTGTGGTTCAAGCCGGTGCTGGAGCTGCCGAAGCCGGACGCGCGCTACGAGGCGCCGCTGTACAAGACGTCTGAGCGCGCCGGCACGCTGTCCACCACCGGCCACAGCACCAACTTCGTGCTGCCCGTGCTGCTGCCGGCCGACATGCCCTCCGACTTCTGGATCGTCCGCGGCACGGCGCTGCTCACGCAGATCACCGACTGAGCTCCGCCCCGCTCGCGCAAATTGGAAAAAAATATATATCACTCCGATTCGCTCTTGTGTCTAACGTACGCTCCTCACGAATGTAGCGCCGAAACGATTACATGGCAATTGTAAATTAGATAAATATATGTACTTATTGTGCGATATTCAAATCGTTCAGTCTGAATATAAGAATCGGTAAAGTTCTTTGACAGTTGCATGTGTTTGTCTGGTCTGTTTATAAAATTATGCACTTAATGATTTTGTGAATTCCTATTTTAAAATGCATTTTTTGAGAAGAAATATGCACAATACAAATCAAATATATTATTATGCACGCAATCCTTTTGTTTTATTTATTTACTTATTTATTTATTCTAGAAGTGTAACTATGTATGTATGTATTAGCAGTATAGTGTGCGGTTCATTTGAGGGATATAAAATTGATACCAATGATATTTTGTTTGCAATTAATTTATTTAAGACTTGAAATTGTTTTTCTTTCCTACGATTTAAGTAACAACATTTATGAAGTGAACGCTATGGAGATTTTAAAATTCTAATTCCGTGCGGAGAGTACAGTCGACTACGGTGTTAATCTACAGATAAAATACTAGGGATGGACAGAGTACACACAGTGAGCCTAGTGCGAGTTTTCTTCTCTACTCGTCCGCGAGCGCGTAAACAACAACTTGCACGGAATTGAAACAGCGCCAACTAGTGTCCGTAATCGGAAACTAACGATGCGACTACGAATGTCAATAGCACTTGTCAGTGGGGGACGTTGTCGCACGCGATCGGTCGCTTCGAGAGCTCACAAAAGTACGGAATACAACCTTTGACATTCGATACGTCAATACCATAACGACTCGCGCTCGCTTCTCGCCGTGAATATATTAGTTGAACTCGCACTCGGCACACTGGTGCGTTACTCGGTATTCGGTTACTCGGCACCACTTGTACTCGGTCCACCGCTAGCAATACGGCGGGCAAGTGCATACCGCGGCTCGCTACTCGATTAACTATTATCGATAACAACTACTTCGAATAAATGTAACCAATACGGAATTCCTCATCATTTTCCATTCACATCCATGTGAATAATTTCCAAGAGCAACAAACACTCGACACCCGACGTCCACACGGTCACGAGCCGAGCGGCCGTTCCACAGACACTTCTCCAAATACAATCGATGGATATAGAAACCCAAGCGATGGATACAACACAAAAACAACAATACCGATGAACAAAACATTCGGAAGACATGGAACCGGAAGAAGGTTTATTTGAGATGAAAATATAAAAACGGCCGTGTAACTTCCACGGATTCTATCAATGAGAACAATACAAAATTAATAATAAACAAACAAACATTAATCAACAATGCATTTGGAAATTTGACTATTTTGTCTTAAATCGCACCATGAAAGGTAGGACTGTTTCTATGGGCGGTCTCCGGATACGAAATAATCAACAGAACGATATATAATAACATATAACATAGCAAACGGACCGAGATTTGGATAATAATATGGATGGATTTCGGGGCCAATGGGGAACCATAACAATTGGATGCATCGCTTAATCTACATACATGGAAATCAATAGGCGTTCGCTAGTGGAACGGCTGTGGACCGATTTGGGCAATTTCGGTTCTCGAATATTCGCGAAGGCCCAGGGAACGTTTAAAGTGTGACAAAGTATGGAAAAAATCCGAGGAGAATAGCAATAACAGCGATTGAACTTTTCCACGTAAACTGTTCACCCGTCAAACGTTTCATGTTCGTCCCGTCGAATACGATCAAAATCGGTACAGCCGTTCTTCACTAGGTGTAACTTTTCATTGATCGTTAGACAGTCCGAGAGGCGCCGAGACAGCTAGTACCATAAACCTAGCGGCGACAAACTGTTGCATTCATTATATAACATTCCATACATACACTTCACTGTACCGCACGCGCGCCCTGCATATCCACATTTAATATGCAGGGGGCGAACACAAGACCGCTTAAATTACACAACTACATCTATTATCAACTACAGACCATTTTAATGATATAATATTACATTGATTGATTAACATTGATTGATTGACTGACTAACATTGATTGATTGATTAACATTGATTAACTAACATTGATTGATTGATTAACATTAATTGATTGATTGATTAACATTGATTAACTAACATTGATTGATTGATTAACATTAATTGATTGACTAACATTAATTGATTGACTAACATTGATAGATTGATTAACATTGATAGATTGATTAAAATTGATTGATTTAACATTGAAATACAAGTACCTACTACGTTTATAAAGAGAACAGTAAACATCTAGAACGGACGGCGCAGCTCGCTGGCCCAACGCGCGTCCTCAATATGAACTTTAATTAAAATCCGCTAACGTTGCTACACGTAACTCGACTTCTACTATTATTATTATTATTATTATTACACGATCACGCCAGGTCCCCATCGTGGTAAGCAGCGCCAAATATCTCAGTCCTTACAGACCTGACGTGCATCGTCTACGTACATCGCTCTCTTCGTGTACCCACGCCGGTTTCTACTTCATTATTATTATTATTACAGTATATTAGAGTTCTACAAGGTTCTACACAAAGACTGAACACCTAGTAATAAACATCAACGTTGAACCGTAAGTAAACTTTCTACGCACACATACACACACTAACATTGAATTCTATCATATTTAAACGGAATTATTTTATAGAGAAACAACTTTTTTTTTCTACTATTATTAATATGACAATAATTTAAACGTTTACAGTCGTCACTGTGCACTGTACTGTTACAAAACCGACCAATGGGGGCGCTAATCGTCCATTATAAACCATTGCGGTTCGTTTCGACATTAACTTTTCGACGGTCGACTTGGAGTGTATACGGACCTACTAATATTAACACATCGAAAATGCTACATTACAATATATATAGACGATAAAACCGCGAACATCCGGCGTCGAGGAGCGCGGGCCCCTTCTCTCGACGCGACTTACCTAAGAAGTTTCATTTGCAACAATTACTGTTATCAGAAGTCCATTTAGTCTTACAAAGAAGTTCCGCGTCGCGGTCAACGACGATTCCGAGCGAATATCGGCAACAGTTCGACATCAAAACCACACAGCACATCGTAAACGGAACGACCGAGTTCCTCAGCGGCGGCGCGGGATGATGCGCGGCGGCGCCATCACCGCGCGCACGCGGCCGCACACGAGCGGCGGGAGCGACGGGCGCGCGTCGGCCGGCGGCGGCGACTCGGGCGTGCTGGGGAGCGGGAGGGCGCGCACAGCGGGCGCGGGAGGCTCCGCGATCGGTACGGCGGGGGGCGCCAGCGCGCTCGCCCCCCACCGCGCGCCCTATTCTTCTGACATGAACGAGTTCTGCGACTTCATCTCCTCGAGCCGCGTGATCTGTTGACGCAGGTACATCAGCCTGAAAGCAAACACGCCCGTCACGTCATAACCGACCACAACATCGGCAATGGAAAACTTAACACTAGAAAGCCTGAAACTTAGTACTATATTGCCCAGAAGCAGTCGAAATGACTGCTTTGTAATAAATAGATCAAAGCGTAAAGACAATTAAAACAAAAAAAACCTTACCAATCATCGTCTGCACATTTTTTGCAAATAAAACTGGTAATTTTTTCATGCATATTTTTCACATACATACTTTTTTTTTGATATTATGGACAAAGTCATACTTGACAAAATCTGCGTTTTTGAAGGTCACAGTCTACCTTGTTATTGTTAGGGCAGCTTGCTGAAATTTAAAAACAGTCAAAATGGCTGCTTCGGGCAATCTAGTGTTAAACAAACCGCACACTACTGAATTTGTTCCTTACATACACGGACTGACATATTTAGTAATTTGATTGGAACGTTTGTTTAAGTAATACTTTTCTTATGCAATACAGGTAGGAGACAAACATACTTCACCTGATGTCCAGTGCACACTGTAGGTCATAGAAAAAAACCGATCCCTACATAATATTATATCTGAAAGGTGTTTTTACCGTGCGTGAAATTAATGATTCAAACAACATTTTATAGCTTATATTTTCTACTTTGAACGAAGATAACCACCAATCGAAGTAGACGTAATAGTTTCGTTACAAAAACGAATTTTTTCGTAATACACAGTAACGCCATCTGTTGACAACTCTTGTCGATTTGTTCTAACACGACTGTTGTTAAATAAATAAAATTGTGGACATCTGCATAAACCAATACAGATTATGAACAAAGAAATGTTGCTTGGGATATCAAGTTTGAAATATGTTATTACACATTCTGTGGTTTATTATTATATGTATTATGTGAAAATTTGCACATGTCACCAATTATATTAGATATATTGCAAGTATATTGTTTCCCCTCGAATTTAAAGGAAACCTAGTTCCCCAGTGTAACCTAGACAACGACTGTAAACCTTGCTAGTCAAGAGACACCTCCACCTGAAGCAGACCGAGGGCGAGGATTAACTTAGACCTGTAAAATTAAAGTCAGTTAACGAATATGATATTTTAAATGGTTTACATTTTGTAGTAAATAATAATAATAATAATTTTAATTCTCACTCCACGTGGATCATAGTCAAATACCTGTTTACATACATAGGTATTAATAATAAATAGAAAAATATAATTTGCAATTGTGGATACTAAACACAAAACTTTGCAAATTATTAATTACACCATGGGTATCACCAACAGGAAAAGACAAACACCATCACCACAAACACAAACACCACCAATTAATTTGTAGAAAAAATGATATGTAAAAACAAATGATAGATATATTATGGCTGGCCTTGCGGTCGAGCGGTTATACACCCCGACTTCAAAACCGGAGGTCGTGGGTTCGATTCTCACCCGGGACAAATATATGTGTGATGCGCAAATTTGTTTGTTATGTGTCTGGTCTGAGTGTAATGACGATATACATATATATATTGTTAGTACATGATTGTTTTGTATAGTAAGGTTTCATTTTGCTTGTTTAGTATTACCAATGAAAAGACGTGCGTCCTCGATAAACTTTAATAGACGACTGACCTTTGAGTGAATTTTCTAGGTTTAAATTAACCTAGAATTTAAACAAGCCGTCCACCAATGGACTACTAAAGTCCTTTCAAATAATTACAAGTGAAACATTATACTAAATTTAAATTTTAAAAGATGGGCATACAAATTAAATACATTAAAATTAATCACAATTGATCACAATCATTTCCATTCACCGGCAACAGACATAACTCGGTGACGGGTCTTCTGGTTATAGTATCCTTACTTTTGACGCTGTACGCTCGCGTAAGGCCGTCTGGACCTGGATGCTTGTCGACATTCCTACCCAGCATCCATTTTTCGGGTAGCAAGTGGTCATGCTTTATGTGGACAATATCTCCGACTCCCTTTTTGATCTCTGCCACTTCGGCCGTTGCTGAAGTCTCGTTATACATTGTGCTTGCCAGCGAGCCCAAAAATCATTAAGTAACCTCTGTAAATGTTGCCATCGGGATAAGTTGCTTAATTCAACATGTTGCAAACTCGCCTCCGGTACCGCAATTGGCGCCTCTCCTATGAGAAAGTGGCCTGGTGTTAGAGCTTGTATGCTGTTGTCGCATTCATCCACTGGGCACAGAGCACAGTGGCCAGTTCCTCAAATGTCAGGTTGGTTGTAAGAGTCCTCTTAAGATGTTGATTAAAAGATTTCACTCCGCTTTCCCATACTGTCAAAACTTGTACGGGACCGGCAAAATCTACACCGCTGCTGCTAAAGGGACGTGCTGGCGTTACCCTAACCATTGGTAAATCACCCATCAATTGGGTTCTTGCAACAGATGTTTGTTTCGCACAAATCACCCATTTATGAATGTACTTCTTAACTAAATGCTTCACTTTTATCATCCAGTATGAAGATCTCAAATAGCATAACATCAATTCAACACCGTGCAACGTTTTGGAGTGAGCTTCAGCAACAACCAGGTAAGTAGATTTATTGTTAGAATTTAATATTTTAGGATGTTTATTTTCAGGACTTATGTCTGCATTGCGAAGACATTCAGGACTTATGTTGGATTAGCGAGGTGAGACCATTATTGTGCGATAGCTGTTTTGGTTTGTATCTGTTTTGGTATGTATCCTCGTGGTCAGTTGTTTAGGCATCACGTAGGCTTGTATATGTAGGATAAATGTTGAGCACCACTGTGATCTTATTTGGAGCTGAACCACGGGTCTGATTTGTGTTCTCATAGATCCTACTCCGACGATATTACCTTTCAAACAATGCTGGTCCATGTCTAGTGGTGAAGTGAGACGCTATCGTTGTATTAACTTGTACAGTTTCCTCCTCTCCTAACGCGTGATGTGAAGCCTGCGGTTGTTGTGAGGTAGGAGGTAATGATGACGCCGTTGACATATTCTATTAGACATTGGTACTTTACATCTTGATACCAGATGTCCCGAGCCTAGACATTATTGGAGCCTAGATATTATTTATTATTTTAACAATTGGTGCAACCGTGATCTCCAAGCGGTGACATTGGATTCATTTCGTGTGACTATTTAGTAGCAACGGAGGAGTTCTATATTTATTTGGCTACTCCATTCCGTCCGTTGTCTACTTTTTCCAGCGAGGGTGGTTGCTGGGAACATATCCCGCAGAACACTTCTCGCTGGTGTGTCAGTGTTTGGTGTTAATGTGTGTGTTTCGTTATGTACGCAGTTAAGTTAGTTGATTGCTATCTGGAGCACGCGTCGTGGAGGTGTTATCAATGATTATATATTATATTATTATTTATTATTATTATTATTATTATTCCAGGTCTCGGCCGTTGGTAAGCGGCAACATTGTAATTTTAGAAGTTTCACAAGCCAGTGCAGAGTTCTCAAAGGGCAGAAGCAATGCAGGTGGGATACATACTTCTGTTCCTGCAGCGTCGCCTGTATCTCGGTGTGGCGCACGAGCGAGCGCGCGCACTTCAGCTCGGACGAGACGCGCGTGCACTGCAGGCAGCCCAGCTGGTACGCCTCCTCGGTGAACTTGTTCGCCTGACACACGTTTCGTACAAACAATGTTACGCGCGGGAAGTGCTCGTTTGAGATCGCTTTCCGATCCGGCAGCACGTTCAACGGCGAACATGTTAGCTACATTTGAGAGTGAGTGCAGTACAAAATGATAATATTTCATTTTATGTTCTCATAATATAAATATCATCATTAACATGTTTCATTTCGATTGCGACTGGCCGAGCGATCGGGCGGTTAGAGAGCCGGAGGTCGTGGGTTCGATTCCGGGACAAACTATTACGTGACGAGCGCATTCGTTTGTTCTCTGTTTGGATGTAATAAAAATATCTGTATAAGTATTATTATATCGTATGCATACATGTGTGTGTCCGGTTACCATAACGCAGGCACTCAATTCGGTGCGTAGCTGCGTGCGTGCGTGCGTGCATGTTAGTTACCTGTTTCTCCAGTATGTCGGCGGGCCAGCCGGTCACGTGCGAGGTGAGATCGGCGCGCACGTGCGCCAGCAGCGAGGGCGACAGCATCGGCGTGGACTGCGGCAGGCTGCCCACCACCGACGAGTAGCTGCCCAGGCTCTCCACTGGAACGCACGAATACAGGATAGACGATGTGTCAATGTGATCAATCGGCCGTACGCCGCTACCTGCGATCTCTACTCACTCTTCTTGGGCAGCGGGTTGTCGAGGTGCAGCGGGGGCGCGTGCGGGTCGACGCTCTCCGAGTGCGTCGGCGTCGGCGGGCCGGAGTCGCGCTGCGGCGTGTCGCCGCCGCTGTCGCCGGCGTCGCCCACGTGGACCGCCGGCGGCGCCGCGCTCGCGCCGGCCGCGGGCGTCGCCGTGGGCGCGGCCGGGTGGGACGCCACGATGCGCGGCAGCGCGGCCGCCAGCAGAGAGCCGCTCTGCAATCGATCAGAAACGATCGTATGTAGACAGGTATATTCTATGAAATCGAAATTCTCACAAAACGATACCGCTACTCGAACACGCGCGAATAGATGCGATGCACTGAAACGAATCCTATTCTCAAACAGATGGCGTCATGTTAACGGCGTCGACAAGGTGATGAACAACTATAGATTTCCCCGTGCAGAGTGTCATCACTAAATAACAATGTTTCACTTCGCGACTCACTAAACGCACCGATTGTACCGCATATTCCTAATAAACTAAAGTTGGTGTGATAATAATAATAATAATAAAAGTAACAAGAGGAACACAAAACAAACGTCTCAGTAGCCCGCGGTGCAGTTTCTAGCCAGCTGTTTGTTAGTAACCAAGTGCGGAATAAGAGATATTGTGAGGTAGCTACACAAATACTATGTAATCAGGGCGCACGCTTTGTTCCCTCCGCTTTCGCCGCGCCAGCCGGGAAACAACCAACACCTTGAATAAATCAATACAGGGTTTGCAACGAAGTTGCAAATCAAGTATTTTCCATTCGACGATAATCTATTATACCTGTCCGACCCTATCAATATGACGAAAAGTTAATCGCCACACTAGTTAGCGAAGGCACGCGCAGCCTCGTATAATGATTATTGTATACAACAAAAACCGATACTGAACCAGTCTCAAAACAAGAAACAACCGTGTAAAATATTATAACAGTATTTTCAAATGGTGTTTCGATTTTTACGAAAACTGAACAAGTTTAAAGGCGTGTCACGAAGACGTGATCAACACTCCGTTGCATGCTGCCAATCTTTTACACGTTTCCTTTTTACCGCTTTTACGAAATTCATTGACTGATAATCAGGGAAATTCGTTATAATGTTCCAATAAATCCTCGGTGTAAGTGAAGCGGAATTTCTTTCCGTATTACAGAAAAGTATATCGAGCTGCATTCATATTCAGAACAATCGATGAGTTTCGATCCGCTGCGAAAGTAACTGTTGCGTAAGTGCACATCGGCGTGTAGATGGAGTTGGCGGCACTCGCGTGGAATCGGAAACACAATAGAAACGGCTCCAATCTGAAAATATAGGTGAAGCCGCTGTCGACGGAGTGCGTTTCGAAGTTGCAAGGGGAAGTTCGCCGGAAGCGTCGATGCGCAGAACGGCTCAAGAGAGGGCGTCACGCGTCGCGCCCGGGTCACTATCGATTGACCCCGTCGACGACGGCACCTAATTCGCACGGCCAAAATCGCCGCCATGTATAAATCATGTAAGTTGCAAAAACCAATAATAAACCTGAAAAATGAATAGAAATCATCGCCACAATATACGCAGTGCTTAGTAGTGGCAACGTACGAAGTACACGCGGGCCCGTTAAGCACGAAGCAGCAACGTCGCAAGCGAGACGTCCTCGCGCCTACGTAACGGCAATCCCCTACCGGTCATCTGTACAGGATCTTCGTGCGGCCCCCCCATCTTTCGCGGGAGCCGATGGAACGTTCTGGTCTCTTTCGCGTGCGATCTCGCATCGGACCGTTGAAGGTGTTCAAAACGTAGCCCCGTCCGTGTACGTGTGTTACAATTTATAGGGTCACGATTTGCATTAAGAAATGTACGAGATTACGCAGCGCTTCCTTATGCAAAGTATCGTCGGAGTGATTCGCAATAAATTCGAAAGCTCGTCACGGGCGGGACGCGAGCTTTCACGGTGTTCAGATAGACCGTCTGAAAATGAAACTTCTTTCCGTTCGGGTCGACGACGCCGTTGAATTGCAAATATTCGTATTGATATTCGAGATGAATCACTCAATGTCTAGACAAACACTAGCCAATTAGGGGATCGAGTAAAAAATGTTTGCGTAAAATTTTAAAGCGTTGCTCGCTACGCTTTATGCCAATGACACAGACCCCGATATAATAGATTCTTGAATTTTTATTCAATTATATTACCTAGCTGTAGATTAATTCTCACATCGGTTAGAAAGTGATGGACCGATTTTGGTGAAGTTTGCTTTCATCCCCAAGTATATTCGTAAATACGGTATAATATTCGTAGTAATTTTGATCTCATTAATATTAGTTTTTATGCCAAACTTAAAGATAGCATAAATTTTCAAGTTTCAAGTCTCCGAAACCGGCGTGTACGCATGAAGAGAGCGGTGAATGTAGACGAAGCGCGTCAGGTTTGCAAGGACAGAGATATTTGGCGCTCGGTGCGCCCTGCCCACCTCGATAGCGACGTGGCGTGATAGTATAAACTTTCATATATCAACTTTTGTCTACTCGTATTGGTTGTTGCGCGAATCTCTGGCAGATTGCAATGCTCGCCACCTTCTGTGGCCGCTGGTACATAGCGATTTTCTTTACATACATTTCCAGATATCGCGCGTACAGATCGATGAACCAGCTACGAGTATATCGAGGAACTTCGCAAATATCCCGCACGAGCTCAGCAGCAACGAGCCAGCGATATTAAATTACTGAGACACAATAATGATACGTAATAAAATTTATCATTTCGTGTTATACTTAAGCTGCAACACTCATTGAGTTGTATGCATTGTCATTAATGGCAACGGATCACTACTTTCTTGTTAAAATGTTTAGCATTTTAGATTATACAAAATAAAAATTATGCATTGTTGACGTTCGATTTTAACAAGTTACCAATATTAATTTATTACTGAAATAACCGATTGAATACTTCCAATGTTTTGAGATTGCACTTCGACCATCTTTGTGTCAGTAAATTCAGATATTCCCTAAGCTTTAAACCGTATTAAGTTTGTTAATAACATTGAAATTATATTTGAAATCACGTACAAATCGCTAGCAATCTTGACGTTAGGAAGTATTGAGTGTCATACACAAAAACATTGTTACCATCTATTGAACGACGAGTTGATTCGCTCTGCGTAGTCTTGCCGCCGTCGTCGTGTAAACAAAACAGCACTGTAGAAGTACGCGTAGAATGCGTAAAGACGGCTCCACACATGTCTCGATACGCCGTTCCGATACGGATTACATTCGATTTTGGCCGAGCAACAATGAAAAATACGCATACGATACGTTGAACTGTACAGATACGACACGGAGTAAAGCGAAGCGGCGTACGCGACTGGATACTCGTATGTTGATGGAATAGAGATAAAGGCACATGTGTGGAGCCGGCCTAATAGTGTATCATAATCTCACCATTTGATGCGAGTTGTCCAAGACGACGACCGGGGGTACCGAGCCGCCGTCGGCGCCGCCGCGCGCCGCGCCGCCGTCGCGCCCGCCGTACGACTTCTCAGACACGGGCGTGCTGCGATCCGGCGATATGTCCATGTCCTGAGTTTGCACATCTGGAAACGTTCGGACCGATAAACATACGAACACACCGATTACACGTCGTACATCTATTCCAATTGCTATTTAGCGCATCGAATTGAAATTGGGACAATTGCACGCATGATCACAGTGCCGGCATTTAAATAAACAGACTAAAACCGCTTCGGAAGCCGTTGACTGTTCGAAAACATCAGACGGGACGGCCACTACCATCCTTATCTCCATCGATCCGCAAAAGGTATGCGAGTACCTTTCGGGTCGTGCGCGCTGGTCGGGCGCTTGGTGGGCCTGGGGCGGTCGTGCGCGTTGTCGTCGCGCGCGCCGCCGCTCCAGTAGCGGTCCGAGCCGACGGCGGTGCTCGCGCGCTTGCCGCTGCTCGTCGACGGCTTCTCGGAATCGCGGCGCGCCGGTCGCGAGCTCGATCTCTTCTCGCGGCCTGAGTTGCGCATGAGGAAGCATGTAAGAGGGAACGATTCGATGCAGTCCTATCAGAAATTATTCACATGTTATTGCCACTACAATGCCGGGTTGGATTAATATTTTCTTGAATGCTGTTATTACAAAGTTTACAATAGACGGTCAAGATTAAAAAATATACGTATGTACAGACACACATATATACATATATATACCTAAGATATGTCATTGATCAATTTTCTTTATCAATGTGTTTATGCAAGTGACCGACCTGATGAATTACTACGCACACAACTTCGTACAACTCAACTAGGGTCAACTACGAAGTTTAACAAAAGTAATTCTGGGTCTCCACCGAACAAAAATTGCCAACTTACGTGTTGGTGACAAAAGTTGGCAATTTGTTCGGTGGACACCGGACATAGGTAGTACTTGGGACGCGTCCAATACGCTTCTGCACGTTATTGGTAAACACTGCAAGCGTGCATTTGGCACTCGACGCAACCTACCAACTGTACCTAACACGGAATGACTTTGGGCGGCAATGTATATTTTTATATGGCGCCACACAAAAACCAAACTACGACATAAAAAAGATAAGGAATAAGTTTACGAAGAGGATAAAAATAAAATTAACACACAAAAGCCACCACGGCTATCCCTTTCAGATTTATCAACGGGCTATATCAAATGGGGAGCACGGGGGAGAGTGGTAAAAATAAAGTCAGTACATCAATTCCGCGAAGAATAGTGAAAAGAAAATTTGAATGGCGTCCGTCCAACCTCTGTCAAAAGAAACCCTCAACGTGTAAAAAGTCGTGGGAATGAAAATATTTCATTTCAACTGATCTTTTCAGCGTTAACTAAGAACGAACTGTGAATGTGCCTCTTGTAGGGGTTGATTTTAATAAGGTGGGCTATTCACGGGTCTATTCGTGGGCTATTCAAAGGTCGAGTTGTCAACCCATCGTATAGTAGAGATATTACAAATAAGTTAGCAACAAAAATATTCGAAAATTAACCCACCGGACGATAGAAGAATTGGAAAACAATTGAGCATCGCCAAACAAATAGATATCAGTGTGCATTTCTGTATTCAACTTTGACAATCCGAACGTAAACAATTATATCTTGCTGGTGCACGCACACCTTCTCAAAGTTTAATTATGCCAACCGTCACATCCGTCTGCGCGTGCAATACCCATAAAAATGAAATATACAATTATCTGAATATTGACACTACAATTATCCAAATACTAATTCATAATCATCAAAATCTTTTACATAGCAATGGATAATCGTAAAAAAAATGTCCATAATGTTAATTGGACATGTCAAAGTACGCTCGGTATCGTCATTTCTAGATACCTATTGATTTTCTCTCGACGTCGGTGCCGACGAAGAGAAATTGTTAATTAAACACTTGGCTGCGTGCACTTCAAACGTGCACCGTGCACAAAGTAGATAAACGAAATTAATTGGCAATATTCACTCCAGTTAATGAATTGTATGCGAATAAATAATGGGCAAACGTTCACAACGGCTATATGTATTAAATTTCAATTGTTTTACACCACATTCAGAGCTAGCCATATTAACGGAATAGGGGCAAAACGACATCAAAACATTTCACGAAAGCGAAGCAATCAAGTTGTACGATGTTCAGAAATCAAATCAAATCAAATCATATCATTTATTGTATCATGAGTTACAATTCAATCAAGAAAGGACAACATGAGCCCATGAACAGACATATCTTTCAGTCAACAGTCGTCATGCCAGGCGCTATTTACCTTCGAGCCGTTCACTACGCAATCCAAAAGGACAAGTACATTAACGTTATGTGATAATTATATGCCGTCTCGTGATTTGTACACTTGTTCGCATTGAACTGACTCGCCGCTGAGAATTGCATTACAAAGGAACGCAATGCATTTCCGTGTCTCGAAGTTACAAAGAAAGATGGGTTTTCAAAGAAAAGCAATCTTAACGAAATAAGATCTTACAATGCCTTTTTTAAAATCAGTAACAAAAAAAAAATGTCGGACCACTTTTAAAAATCGACAATGTAATTGTCGACATCGTAATCGTACATTGAAAGGGACATTAATTAATAAGTGTCGTGCAAACGAAGGTAAATCGCTCAGTCATTATTACATCGCTTTATAATAATTACATCAAGTCCCCCAATGACCGGTAATCCGAGCATTAGTGTCGAGAAAATCGATCGAAACCGATTACATTTATAATAAAACGGAACGTTCAATAAACGTTTGCACACTGACACGATTCGTAGGCTGTCGCCGCTGAATGTTCGTTCCAGATGTCTAGATTGCGCAGATAACCTAGATCAAAGTGCCGGCCATATCTGGTTATCGGGGACGATAATGGAACGCATTGAAAATGCAAATTGGTGCCGATCGACGTAAACATCTGGCGGCCAAATGTGCTTATTAATCCTTGCGACGTTTTAAATCTTATGCATACGTTGCTATGAGTGAAAATGAAATGTCTGTCTGTGATTTCAATTTATTATTATCTGTGTTTTCTCATTGTGAAATGCTCGCGACACGTAGGTATTATGTAAATATACTACACTATACGAATATACTGTGGTATGCGAATGCCCAATCATCACACAATCCGTTTACGAGATGTTACACTTATTACAATTGACGGACCAAAGTGTATTAACAGGGATCCGTTAAAACAATGTCACGTTCATATTTGTGGAGGAATACTGGCTACCTGAGAAGACTGGCTGGATGTTTGTATTTGTTTTTGTCGGAGGAGTAGAGTGAAAAAACAAGAGACGATCATTCTGGTGAAAAGTTGAAAATGAACGTGACGTAACAATACAAATCAAGTGAAATTTGGACAGTAGCAAAGGCGTAATGTCGTTTTAGTGGCAGCGCGCGCCGCATGCACCAGAAAAGATTTTAAAAAGGATAACACAGAAACCGTACGAAAGAGTGCATTACGTGCTTTTATGTCCCGTGAAAGCAATCGGGTTACCGCCGCCGCCGTCGCGAAAGAGGCGACATTTTCTTTGTTTGAAAATAGATGCAAGCATGTAGGTACCTATATTTAACAGAATTTCCGTGTCTCGGAAAGTTTTTAATGTAACGACGATCTATTGTTCAATTTCGCTGACTTCTCGGTCTAGTGTTTCGGAAGTCGATTGTCCGCCCGTGACTGCGTACTACTACCGTACTACGCACCAGATTATCAGTTTGGTGCGTAGTTTCCTGAACTTTGTTGCAATTGGATAACTTGGCAACAATGTCAAATCGATATCACACAGCAATACCGCCAGCGAAGCGCAAATCTCCCGGGTGCATAACTAACAAATTTCCCACTGAAAATACGACATAATGAATTATACATTAATTCTGACAAATTAAATTGCATGATAAGTTCCAAGAACATACACGACGGAACAAAATCCACACTAATAATATACAGAAAATATGAATTATTCATTCATAAATTTGAATATTTATTCAAATTCATTCAAATCGCGCCGCGCCCATCGGCAAAACAAGGTTTCGCACGGATATTGACATTATGTTTACATCCCGCAACGTTGTAACCACCGATAAGATTATTATCACAGGTCCTCGCAACGATAACAATGAAATGTTTCTTGCCCGCTAACACTATGTAAAGGGGATAACGCACTAACCGGTTTTGCAGCAATTCAATCATGCTACGATGCCATTGCAATGCACGATAATCGTAGTGTGGCGCGCAATTTCACGTCCAATCCATTAAAATATTGCACTCAATCGATTCAAAGGCTGAACTGAATCGTGATTACAAATGCGTTTCCCAGTCAAGAGGCGAAATCGTGTATAGCAGGACTAATCGTTACAAATTAAATAAAAATATGGAGTAGGAAACTGCGAATCAAATCCTAAATGTCAAAATTCCTGTCACAATTTTGGTGTAACTGTAACACAGGAATAAATAAACTTCCCGATTTGCCCCATACGACATAGCGTTGCGGGACTCGAGCGTCCACGCGAAAATGTATACGATGGACGAGGCAAAGGCTGCTGTGACGGGCAATAAAATGTCAGCAGTAGTTGATGCGGTTTTTCAATCAACGACCTTGTTGGCGTCGTCTCGCATCTATCCAACGACAGCTGCACCTACACACACAGAATCCATTCGAATTGCTGCGCTCGGCTGCAGACCGCAAATGGACATGCGTAAATAAGAACCATTGATAAAAAAAAAATGCGCCCCAGCACAGAACAATTCAGCAAACCATTGAAAGTTAATTTACAAAATTGGTATAGTTGCCGATTGTCCGATGATGAGTGCAAGATGATTTTTATGCGGCCCCCCTTATATGTATGTATATTTATCGAATCAAAGGGCTTGCTGATAAGAATACTAAATTTAAAATGACATTACACTAAATCCAATATGAAGGTGTATACGCTTGTTTTAAAAGAATGTTTTTAACCATTAATTTATATCAATCGCTGCATGCTACGGGCATACGAATAAGCCAATAAGTACTAAGAGGCTTATGCAAATGACTTGCAATGATTCTTAGAATTACCTTGCTCTTTGATACATAGTCTGAAAGAGGTCAGTTATAGGGAATAAGCTTGCCTTTGTAAATTAGCGTATGACTCGCAAATGTCATTTTTCTCTCGTCAACACTTTGTTAATATTATAAAAAGGAAAGATCTGTTAGTTTGTATTAAATAAACCCAAAAATTACTGAACCGATTTTGAAATTTCTTTCACCGATAGAAAACTACATTATCAGCGAGTAACATTGGATATATTTTATTTCCAAACAAATTAGGGATCCTTACGAAAATTACAATAATGTAAACCAAGGGAGCGAAAATTTGCCTATGAAAGTCAGTTTTCGGCGTGAGCTGCGAAAACTAGACGGTCGGTAACTGAACCTCAGTAACCACCGTGTACACTAAAGAATTCATATGAACAGAGATGCCACATTTATTC
This sequence comes from Agara belti belti, assembly GCA_018245935.1. NCBI lineage: Eukaryota > Metazoa > Arthropoda > Insecta > Lepidoptera > Hesperiidae > Agara > Agara belti. Next base: position 22,621 of record DWEM01000105.1, read on the forward strand.
ACTAAATACAAATATAATGTGCAGTATGAGAATCGATAACGAGAACTGAAACGTACCGAAGACGTTAAGATCAGTTCATTGATTAGGAAAATTCATATCGCACCAGTGAACCGGATATTCGGATTAGCTCATTTGCAGCGACAGATCCTCGATATGGTTATGGACAGAAATCTTAATTGAACAGTCTTATCCGACGAAGCATTATATAGTTTGCGAGATTACAATAATGATCCGTTGTGAATAATTCCAGAAACATCTCAGTGTAACTGCCGAATAATCAAAAATAGATTTCAAATCGAATCCAACTGATCCACCTATGCTAAATATACGTAATAAATGCACATACTGTCATGGGTCAGTCTAGTCGGCAACTACCAATCAAATGCCATCAGATGTCATCTGAATATCAACATAATAAAAAGAGAGGGAGATGTCGGACTCGAACTCCCTCTCCTACTAATAGACTGGAAGAAATTTTAAGAAGATCACAGGCCCTTGTTTTCGGGTCACGTGTCGGTGCTTTCCTCGCAGAATGACAATAATAACGCTAGTGAACGCCTACTAACAGCGATAAGTTCAGTCAACGGCAATAGTAGATGATCAAAATCGGACATTCAATACTAATGATCGCAATTTGCGTCAAATTAGTGAAGTGTTTCTAAAGCACAATAGTGTTAAGTGTACCAAATTAATATTTAGTAGTCTTAACGCAGATGTTTGCAACCCCCGGTGTGACCTATTTCAGATGCCGGGTGGGCGAAGAATACAACTCTCAGTGCGTCGTGCCCACCGTTAAACACGGTGGAGGCTCAATTATGATTTGTGGTTGCATGGCTGCTAATGGAGTGGGCGAAATGGTGTTGCGCGAGGGGCGTGTGAATAGTGAAAAATACACAAAAGTACAAGAAAACGCCTTAGCTCCGTCGTTGTCTATGATTTTCGATGATACAAACTTGAGTGGAATTACATTCCAACATGACAACGCCACCTGCCACAAATCAGCGCACATTACATTATGGCCCGGATGGCCGAAAATTACATGGATCTGTTAGATTGGCCACCACAATCACCAGACCTTAATGCGATTGAACATATTTGGTCAAAACATCCCTACTGGCAGCTTTGCTGACTGTTAGTATAGGGAAGAAGTGCTTTTTTTACGAACTTTTTTCAGCAATCTCGGAAAAATATGGTTGAGGTGTCATTCGATTCGGAATAGCGTCTAGAAAGTTGTTGAAAATGAACCACTTTCAGAAAACAACACAACAACAACAACAACATCATACCGGCACGCCAGGTGCCTAACGGGGTAAGCAGAAAGCACCGAGTGCCTAATATCTCTGTCCTTACAAAGTTGACATTATAAGAAATATATTGTGTTTGATGTTCTGTTCTACTTCAAGTTATTTGTTCCATTTCTTGTTATATTAATAATTTCATTTAAATATTACCTTGGTTTGCACTAGTATTGTTTTATTATAAAAAATACCGTGTTGTCATCTCGTTGATGTAAATAAAATAATACACAACGAAATTACTGTCCAAGTTTAAAGATGCGCCCTTTAAACGTGCACATTAATTCACTTCTTTTTATTTTTGCGATGTAACTAAATTCGTTAGCGTCAAAGAGATCTTGGCTGTAGATGTTTTACAGCGAAACTTGCTCGGATAGTGAATTGCTCAAAGAGCTCGTTTACATTTTTCTATCTTTGAAGCAAGGTAACAGAATTTCTTCTAGAAAATAATGTTCTTCTAGAAAATTCATCGTGAAAAAATACGCTTCAAAAAGGTGATCTCGTCGCGAGCACCAACAAAGTTATAAATAAAGAGGTAACAGACTTCGTAAACTATAACTCAAATAAAAAGAACATAACAAACATTATACACAAATGCTAATTATTTAAATTTCTCTTAACTGTATATAGAATGACATTTAGTTTTAAATTTATAAAATGCACGATACTTTGTATATACATATGCCAGATGTATATACATATAAATAAATAGCTGTTCATTAGTCTCGCTTAAACTAGAGAACGGCTGGACCGATTTTCCTAATTTTGATTTCATAATAGTCATGTAAGTCTAGGAAAGGTTTAAAAGTTGGGAAAATATTGAAAAATTCGGACGTAAATAGTAATAACAGCAATTTATTTTTTCCTAATAGTTTGAAACCTTGGAATGAGCATACTCGTAGGAATATATCGTGTCCCGACATTCCCACGGGATTGAAATATACGCGGGTAACACCGCGGGGCACACCTAGTAACAAATAAAACGAACTCCATCTCTATTCGTTCTTCACGTGTACCCTCTTTACAAGAGTACAGATTCCTTTGTTAAAATATACGAAAGCAAAGCGACCGAGCTGACTACTTCTAAAGCGCCACGTTGAAACACATGTGATTGTTAGGAGAGTAATGTTTCCGCGTAAACATACCGACGTTCAATTAGCCAACCAATTAATGGTTGAATTATGTATTAAGAACCTTAATTAAATAATTTGTCGACTCGTACGCGCTTTTGCTACGCAACGTTTTAATTGAATGAGTGTCGTATGTGTCATTAAATTGTTCCGATGTTTAATATCGGAGCGTAATATCATAACTTCTAAATTATTATTAAAACTAGCTTTTACCCGCGACTTCGTCCCGCCCCCGCCGCAAAAAATGTAATTATTTACAACATCACATTAGAAACCTCAAAACAGTATTTCTCTAC